>CM059799.1:6592961-6627961 GCA_030435695.1 Brachymystax lenok tsinlingensis
TGATGGAGAGAGGGAGGGGTGGAGAGAGAGTGATGGAGAGAGGGAGGGGTGGAGAGAGAGAGTGATGGAGAGAGGGAGGGGGTGGAGAGAGAGAGAGAGATAGAGAGATGGAGGGGTGGAGAGAGAGTGATGGAGAGAGGGAGGGGTGGAGAGAGAGATGGAGAGAGGGAGGGGTGGAGAGAGGGAGAGAGAAGGAGAAGGAGAGAGGGAGATGGAGAGAGAGGAGGTGGAGAGAGAGAGAGGAGAGAGGGAGGGAGGGGTGGAGAGAGAGAGAGAGAGAGATGGAGAGAGAGAGAGGGTGGAGAGAGAGGTGGAGAGAGGGAGGTGGAGAGAGAGAGATGGAGAGAGGAGGGGTGGAGAGGGAGGGGTGGAGAGAGAGGGGTGGAGAGAGAGAGATTGAGAGAGGGAGGGGTGGAGAGAGAGGGGGGTGGAGAGAGAGAGAGATTGAGAGAGGGAGGGGTGGAGAGAGAGAGAGATGGAGAGAGAGGGGGAGGGGTGGAGATAGAGAGATGAGAGAGGGAGAGAGGGAGGGGTGGAGAGAGGGAGATGGAGAGAGGGAGGGGTGGAGAAAGAGAGAGATGGAGAGAGGGAGATGGAGAGAGAGAGGGGTGGAGAGAGAGAGATGTAGAGAGGGAGATGTAGAGAGGGAGGGAGGGGTGGAGAGAGAGAGATGGAGAGAGGGAGGGGTGGAGAGAGGGAGGGGTGGAGAGAGAGATGTAGAGAGGGGGGAGGGGGGGAGAGAGGGAGAGATGGAGATGAAGAGAGAGAGGGAGGGGTGGAGTGTAAAGAAGAAAATGTTGACCTAATTCTGTGCAAATGGACTCTGCCTGCCTCTCTGCCTGCCTCCCTGCCTGCCTCACTGTCTGCCTCTCTGCCTGCCTCACTGCCTGCCTCACTGTCTGCCTCTCTGCCTGCCTCTCTGCCTGCCTCTCTGCCTGCCTCACTGCCTGCCTCACTGCCTTCCTCACTCCCTGCCTCTCTGCCTGCCTCACTACCTGCCTCTCTGCTTGCCTCACTCCCTGCCTGCCTCACTGCCTTCCTCTCTGCCTGCTTCTCTGCCTGCCTCACTGCCTGCCTCACTGCCTTCCTCATTGCCTGCCTCTCTGCCTGCCTGCCTCTCTGCCTGCCTCTCTGCCTGCCTCACTGTCTGCCTCTCTGCCTGCCTCTCTGCCTGCCTCTCTGCCTGCCTCACTGCCTGCCTCTCTGCCTGCCTCACTGCCTGCCTCACTGCCTGCCTCCTTGCCTGCCTCACTGCCTGCTTCTCTGCTTGCCTCACTGCCTGCCTCACTGCCTGCCTCTCTGCCTGCCTCACTGCCTGCCTCTCTGCCTGCCTCTCTGCCTGTCTCTCTGCCTGCCTCACTGCCTGCCTCTCTGCCTGCCTCACTGCCTGCCTCTCTGCCTGCCTCTCTGCCTGCCTCACTGCCTGCCTCTCTGCCTGCCTCACTGCCTGCCTCTCTGCCTGCCTCACTGCCTGACTCTCTGCCTACCTCTGGAAGTTGAGTGTGTGTGTGTGTGGCTTAGCTTGTATTTCTCCTGTCTTACTGTAGGACGAGACGAGCAGGGACAAAAACAGTAGAAAAGACAAAACAGACAAAAACTCTCTCTCTCTCTCCTCTCTCCCTCTCTCTCTCTCTCTCTCTCTCTCTCTCTCTCTCTCTCTCTCTCTCTCTCTCTCTCTCTCCCCCTCTCTCTCCCTCTCTGTCTTTCTCATCCTCTCTCTCTCCTTCTCTCTCTCTCACTCTCTTTTTCTCTCTCTCTCCCCCTCTCTCTCTCTCTCTCTTTCTCATCCTCTCTCTCTCCTTCTCTCTCTCTCTCTCACTCTCTCTCTCTCTCTCCCCCTCTCTCTCCCTCTCTGTCTTTCTCATCCTCTCTCTCTCCTTCTCTCTCTCTCACTCTCTCTCTCTCTCTCCCCCTCTCTCTCCCTCTCTGTCTTTCTCATCCTCTCTCTCTCCTTCTCTCTCTCTCACTCTCTTTTTCTCTCTCTGTCCTTCTCTCTCTTCCCCCATTTCTCCCCCTCTCTCTTTCTCTGTTAATTAAATTAAAATTCAATAGGGCTTTATTGGCATGCTGAAACAAGTGTTTATATTACTAAAGCAAGTTAAATAAATAAATAGCCAGAAGTGAGAAGACACAAAGCAACAACAACAGCAACAACAACAACAAACAATTAGAAATGAACAGTAAACAAGATGTTATATAATCAGCTATGTACAGTGTTTTATTGTTTTGTGCAAACAGTTGTTGTACAAAGAGCAGAGGAATATACACTACCGTTCAAAAGTTTGGGGTCACTTAGAAATGTCCTTGTTTTCCATGAAAACATACATGAAATGAGTTGCAAAATAAATAGGAAATATAGTTAAGACGTTGACAAGGTTATACATAAAAAAAAAAAAAAATGGAATAATAATTGTGTCTTTCAAACTTTGCTTTCGTCAAAGAATCCTCCATTTGCAGCAATTACAGCCTTGCTGTTATTGCCGTCCACAGGGTATGGCATGGCGTTGCAAAATGGAGTGATAGCTTTCCTTCTTCAAGATTACTTTTACCCTGTACAAATCTCCCACTTTACCACCACCAAAGCACCCCAGACCATCACATTGCCTCCACCATGCTTGACAGACGGCGTCAAGCACTCCTCCAGCATCTTTTAGTTTTTTCTGTGTCTCATGAATGTTCTTCTTTGTGATCCGAACACCTCAAACTTAGATTCCTCTGTCCATAACAATTTTTTTCAATCTTCCTCTGTCTAGAGTATGTGTTATTTTGCCCATCTTAATCTTTTATTTTTATTGGCCAGTCTGAGATATGGAATTTCTTTGCAATTCTGCCTAGAAGGCCAGCATCCCGGAGTCGCTCCTTCACTGTTGACGTTGAGACAGGTGTTTTGAGGGTACTATTTAATGAAGCTACCAGTTGAGGACTTGTGAGGTGTCTGTTTCTCAAACTAGACACTCTAATGTACTTGTCCTCTTGCTCAGTGGTGCACCGGGGCCTCCCACTCCTCTTTCTATTCTGATTAGAGCCAGTTTCCGCTGTTCTGTGAAGGGAGTCGTACACAGCGTTGTACGAGATCTTCAGTTTCTTGGCATTTTCTCGCTTGGAATAGCCTTCATTTCTCAGAACAAGAATAGACTGACGAGTTTTAGTAGAAAGTTCTTTGTTTCTGGCCATTTTGAGCCTGTAATCGAACCCACAAATGCTGATGCTCCAGATACTCAATTAGTCTAAAGAAGGCCAGCTTTATTGCTTCTTTAAAACAGTTTTCAGCTGTGCTAACATAATTGCAAAAGAGTTTTCTAATGATCAATTAGCCTTTTAAAATGATAAACTTGGATTAGCTAACACAACGTGTCATTGGAACACAGGAGTGATGGTTGCTGATAATGGGCCTCTGTACGCCTATATATACACAGCGTTAAAAATTAGCTGCTTCCAGCTACAATAGTAATTTACAACATTAACAATGTCTAAACCGTATTTCTGATTATTTGATGTTATTTTAAACTAGGATATGCACGTAATTAGTACTATTGGATAGGAAACACTCTGAAGTTTCTAAAACCGTTAAAATAATGTCGGTGGGTATAACAGAACTGATACAGCAGGCGAAAACCAGAGGAAAATCGATTCGGATTTGCAGTTTTTTTATAGATGACCTTTTTCTCCTGGCTGCCTATTGTATTCAACGTTATCTAGGACCTAGACTGCAGTACCTATGGCTTCCACCAGATGTCAACAGTCTTTAGACAGGATTTCATGACCTAAGGTTGAATTAGAAGCCAATAGAAGAAGAATTTAGACGTGGACCCCGGAACTCAATAGAATGACATGCGCGTTCACGGTCTCGCGCGCTCTGTGGTTTTTTCCTTTCCTATCGTTCAGGCTATAATCCGGTTGAAATATTATAGTAAATATACATAAAAGGATGAAATTTATGGATATAATAAATGACTTTTTCTAACAAAAGAACCATTGGATTGTCTTCGTTGGACACTTGGGATGCCCTCAGCAGAAGTTCTTCGAAAGGTAAGTGATTTATTTTAGCTTTTATATGGGTTTTGTGTGACCCGCGCTGGTTATGAATTTATGCTAATGAATAAACGTTAGAGGTGCTATCCTCAAACAATCAAATGTTGTGCTTTCGCCGTAAAGCCTTTTTGAAATCTGACAATGCTGTGATATTGCCAAGAATCTGAGCTTTTGATGACTATGCAACACTTGTATATTGATGAATGTTTAATAATTCAACTTTTGGATTTTGAATTTGGCGCCTTACATTTCACCGGGTAATGTCGGGAACGGCCCGCTAGCGCCCCGTTTCTCCCTAAGTAGTTTTAAAGGAAACTTCCACCCCAAAACAATATTTTGGTATTTGTTTCATTGTTGCTTTCAACAGGGCTCACACCTCTCATTTCACGCAGTGCAAATTGAAGATGCTGCCAGGATGTCTGTCCTGTCCTAACTAAGCATTTGAGTCTTCATATAGTAAGATATCTTACATTAATATATCTAGAGATTATTGTAATATAATAATTGTGCCGAAGGAGATGGCCGCCGTTTTACGATCCCGTAACCAATTGTGCTATTGTGTATGTTTTTTGCGTTATTTGTAACTTATTTTGTAAATAATGTTTCTGCCACCGTGTCTTATGACCGAAAAGAGCTTCTTGATATCAGGTCAGCGATTACTCACCCCATACTAGAGGAATTGTTCTTCTTCAAGGAGTCGGACAAGAAGGATTTACTCCAGACGCCCGGCAGGGCCCTCATCCCCATCATTGGCAGGAGGAAAAGACGGAGGTATCGTGGACGACGGTCCGGGTGCCTTGTAAGGATTCGTCGCCGAGAGGGTAATCGACCTTTACCATCGGTCCTATTAGCCAACGTACAATCAATCAATAATAAAATAGACGAACTACGAGCACGTATATCCTGCCAACGGGACATTAAGAACGTTAATATCTTGTGTTTCACCGAGTCGTGGCTGAAGGACGACATGATTAACATACAGCTGGCGGGATGACAAGGGGCGGCACCCTATGCATATTTGTAAACAACAGCTGGTGCACAAAATCTAAGGAAGTCTTGAGGTTTTTCTCGCCTGAGGTAGAGTATCTCATGATAAGCTGTAAACTACACTATTTTCCAAGAGAGTTTACATCAATATTTTTCATAGCTGTCTAAATACCACCGCAGACCGATGCTGCCACTAAGACCGCACTCAATGAGCTGTATACGGCCATAAGCAAACAGGAAAATGCACATCCAGAAGCGGATCTCCTAGTGGCCGGGGACTTTAATGCAGGGAAATTAAAATCATTTTTACCTAAATTCTATCAGCATGTCAAATGTGCAACCAGTGGGGAAAAAACTCTAGACCACCTTTACTCCACACACAGAGAACAAAGCTCTCACTCACCCTCCATTTGGCAAATCTGACCATAATACTATCCTCCTGATTCTTGCTGACAAACAAAAACTAAAGCAGGAAGCAGCAGTGACTTGGTCAATAGGAAAGACGAAGCAGATGCTAAGCTACGTGACTGCTTAGCTAGCACAGACTGGAATATGTTCCGGGACTCATCCAAGGGCATTGAGGAGTACACCATCTCAGTCATAGACTTCATCAATAAGTGCATCGACAACGTCATCCCCACAGTGACCGTACGTACATATCCCAACCAGAAGACATGGATTACAGGCAACATCCGCATCGAGCTAAAGGCTAGAGCTGCCGCTTTCAAGGAGCGGGACTCTAACCCGGAAGCCTATACGAAATCACGCTATGCCCTCCGACGAACCATCAAACAGGCAAAGCGTCAATACAGGACTAATATTGAATCATATTACACCAGCTCCGACGTTCGTCGGATGTGGCAGGGCTTACAAACTTTTACAGACTACAAAGGAAAGCACAGCCACAAGCTGCCCAGTGACACGAACCTACCAGACGAGCTAAATACTTCTATGCTCGCATCGAGACAAGTAACACTGAAACATGCATGAGAGCATCAGCTGTTCCGGCGACTGTGTGATCATGCTCTCCGCAGCCGATGTGAGTAAGACCTTTAAACAGGTCAACAAACACAAGGCCGTAAGGGCAGACTGATTCCCAGGACGTGTACTCCGAGCATGAGCTGACCAACTGGCAAGTGTCTTCACTGACATTTACAACCTGTCCCTGACTGAGTCTGTAATACCAACATGTTTCAAGCAGACCACCATAGTCACTTTGCCCAAGAACACTAAGGTAACCTGCCTAAATGACTACCGACACCGTAGCACTCACGTCTATAGCCATGAAGTGCTTTGAAAGGCTGGTCATGGCTCACATCAACACCATTATCCCAGAATCCCTAGACCCACTCCAATTTGCATACCGCCCCAACAGATCCACAGATGATGCAATCTCTATTGCACTCCACACTGCCCTTTCCCACCTTGACAAAAGGAACACCTATGTGAGAATGCTATTCATTGACTACAGCTCAGCGATCAACACCATAGTGCCCTAATGCTCATCACTAAGCTAAGGACCCTGGGACTAAACACCTCCCTCTGCAACTGGATTCTGGACTTCCTGACGGGCCGCCCCCAGGTGGTAAGGGTAGGTAACAACACATACGCCACGCTGATCCTCAACACAGGGGCCCCTCAGGGGTGCGTGCTCAGTCCCCTCCTGTACTCCCTGTTCACTCATGATTGCACGGCCAGGCACGACTCCAACACCATCATTAAGTTTGCTGATGACACAACAGTGGTAGGCCTGATCACCGACAACGATGAGACAGCCTATAAGGAGGTCAGAGACCTGACCATGTGGACAACAAGGACAACAACCTCTCCCTCAACGTAATCAAGACAAAGGAGATGATCGTGGACTACTGAAAAAGGAGCTGTGGTGGGGGTGTGGTGGAGCAGGTTGAGAGCTTCAAGTTCCTTGGTGTCCACATTACCAACAAACTAACATGGTCCAAGCACACCAAGACAATCGTGAAGAGGACACGACAAAACCTATTCCCCCTTAGGAAACTGAAAAGATTTGGCATGTGTCCTCAGATCCTCAAAAGGTTCCTCGACACCGGTGCTCATTGTTGGTTAAGGGCTTGTAAGTAAGCATTTCACTGTTGTATTCGGCTCATGTGACAAATACAACTTTATTTGATTTTATTTGGAATATCTTTCTTTTACTTTATGACCTTGGAAATAGATTGAAGATCTACTCACTCAGTTAGAGGTTGGGTGATTTTTCCTACCAGAATTAGACATCATCCATGTTTCTCAAAACGTCAAATTTTTAAGTTGTTCCAAACGTCACATTTCGTGTTTAAGGTTAAAGTTCAGGCATTAACTCCAAATTCTAAAGGGTTAAGGTTTGGGCTTCAAACAATAGATCAAAAACAACTTTATATCGCTGAATTTGAACTTGCAACCTTAGGAATCAGAGGCAGATGCTTACGCCCATCCGTCATCCCCGTCCACAACGCCCGAGCAAAACCGAAACCTTCTTGAAGGTAACAGCGCTCACTGTTGCCCCTAGTGGCCGGTTTCCACGTCATATCCTGACTTCCTCAGACATGGATGGAACGTTGAATACTGACCTGTATCTCAGGTGACCTGGCTGGCTTTTTCTGCTGGTTGTTGTTTTGCTGGGTAGTCTTTGACAGTAATAATCCTTTCCAGGTAATTTTGTCCAAATTAAGAGATTTGTAGATTTGAAAATGTAAAAGTTCCATTGTTGTGGCTAGTTTCCTGAGTAAGTACTTGTGAAAAAAAAAAATCCAGTTTTATCCAGGTTTATCTTCCCCCACTCTCTGTCCTTCTCTCTCTCAGTTCAACTCAAGAACTCAGACCACTCGTAGAACAGCTAAGTACGTCGTCCAATGCTTTTTTTGCCCTTCCGCATCACATTATTGCACAGAAGATCTCCACTCAACACAAATGTGTTCATCTCCCCTCTTCTCCTTCTCCTCCACCTGTCCATCCTGCTCAAGGGTTGACAGGATAGTGTGTGACACCACTTAGGCGATGTCACATCCTGTGAGAGCGAAGACAGAAAGGTGAGGGGGGACAGAAAGTGACAGATCACCTTTTGACCTGCGCTATGGAGAAGAAGTAGGAGGATTTATACCTATACCACACACACACACACACACACGCGCACGCGCACGCGCATACGCACACGCACGCACACACACACACTGTCTTTCCAATGCACTTCCTACCATCTCTAGCATTACCAGCCCAAACACTGTTCTGATTGGTCCATTAATCGAAATAGCTATATTTACAGTGATTGGCCTGCAGGAAAAATCTCAGAACCAATACATTATCATTCACTACAATAGTACCTCTGTATGTCTCCCTCTCTCTCTCTCTCTCTCTCTCTCTCTCTCTCTCTCTCTCTCTCTCTCTCTCTCCCTCTCTCTCTCTCTCTCTCTCAGAACCAATACATTATCATTCACTACATCAGTACCTCTTTATGTCTCATCTCTCTCTCTCTCTTTTTTCTCCCTCTCTCTTCTTGCTGATGATACCTTTCTGACTCTCTAATTGAGACACAGTCCTGACCCACCTGTGGAATGTGTGTGTCATCATTCAGCAAACAAACTGGCAAACCAACAATCAGCAAAAACACCTGAAAATACCATCCAACCTGGAACTAAGTGAGTAACGTTCAGCCTGAAGCTACTTCTAAAGCCAAGAAGAATATAGATTACAGTAATCGCTAGATATTTTACTTTATAGACTGAATAGAATAGAATAAAACTTTATTGTCCATCATCACATTTACACTGACAACATTAATACATCAGACACATTTAAACCAGTCAGTCCATCATGTTACATACACTAACAACATAGAAACATTGATACATTCACTCACAACCTACCACTATCCCAACTGTACCGGATGGATAAGTACATAATACTGACGCAATTTACTTTCAATCAATCAATTAATCAAATGTATTTATAAATCCCTTTTCACATCAGCAGATGTCACAACATGCTAAACAGAAACCCAGCCTAAAACCACACACAGCAATGCAGCAATGCAATGCAGATGTAGAAGCACGGTGGCTAGGGAAAAACTCCCTAGAAAGGCAGGAACCTAGGAAGAAACCTAAAGAGGAACCTGGCTCTGAGGGGCGGCCAGTCCTCTTCTGGCTGTGCCGGGTGGAGATTACAACAGAACATGGCCAAGATTTTTAAAATTTCATAGATGACCAGCAGGGTCAAATAATAATAATCACAGTGGTTGTCGAGGGTGCAACAGGCCAGCACCTCAGGAGTAAATGTCAGTTGGCTTTTCATAGCTGATCATTCAGAGTTAGAGACAGCAGGTGCGGTAGAGAGAGGGAGTCCAAAACAGGAGGTCCGGGACAAGGTAGCACGTCCGGTGAACAGGTCAGGGTTCCATAGCAGGCAGAACAGTTGAAACTGGAGCAGCAGTATGACCAGGTGGACTGGGGACAGCCAGGAGACATCAGGCCAGGTAGTCCTGAGGCATGGTCCTAGGGCTCAGGTCCTCCGAGAGGGGAGGGAGAGAGAGAGAATTAGAGGGAGCATATTTAAATTCACACAGGACACCGGATAAGACAGGAGAAATGCACCAGATATAACAGCCTGACCCTATCCCCTTGGCACATAGACTATTGCAGCACAGATACTGGAGGCTGAGACAGGGGGGGTCGGGAGACACTGTGACCCCGTACGACGATACACATGGACAGGGGATAAAACCCCACCCACTTTGCCAAAGCACAGCCCCCACACCACTAGAGGGATATCAACAGACCACCATCTTACTACCTTGAGACAAGGCTGAGTATAGCCCACAAACATCTCCTCCACCGCACGAGCCCAAGGGGGGTGACAAACCGGACAGGAAGATCACGTCAGTGACTCAACCCACTCAAGTCATGCAGTTCGTCGCTCCAGTGCCTTTCCGTTCACCTTCACACCCTTGGGCCAGACTACACTCAATCTTAGGACCTACTGAAGAGATGAGTCTTCATTAAAGACTTGAAGGTCAAGACCGAGTCCATAAAAATTGAGCTCTATAGGAGAAAGCCCTGTCTCCTAGTGTTTGCTTAGAAATTCTAGGGCCAATATGGAGGCCTGCGTCTTGTGACCGTAGCGTACGCGTAGGTATGTAAGGCAGGACCAAATCGGAGAGATAGGTAGGAGCAAGCCTATGTAATGCTTTGTAGGTAAGCAGTAAAACATTGCAATCAGCCCTAGCCTTAAAAAAGAAGCCAATTTAGTAAAAATTCTAGCAGCCGTGTTAAGCACTAACTGAAGTTTATATAGTGCTTTACACCCGCAATAACATCTGCTAAACACGTGTATGTGACAAATAAAATGTGATTTATCCGGGTAGCCGGAGAGTAGAGCATTGCAGTAGTTTAATCTAGAAGGGAGAAAAGCATGGATTACATTTTTTTGCAACATTTTTTGACAAAGCTTTTCAGATTTTTGCAATGTTACGAAGAAGGAAAAAAAGCTGCCCTTTAAATATTCTTGATGTGTTAGTCAAAAGAGAGATCAGGGTTCAGAGTAACTCGACTCTGTTTCTTGAGACCTAGAACTACAGTGGGGCAAAAAAGTATTTAGTCAGCCACCAATTGTGCAAGTTCTCTCACTTAAAAAGACGAGAGAGGCCTGTAATTTTCATCATAGGTACACTTCAACTATGACAGACAAAATGAGGAAAAAAAATCCAGAAAAAAACATTGTAGGATTTTTTATGAATTTATTTGCAAATTATGGTGGAAAATAAGTATTTGGTCACATACAAACAAGCAAGATTTCTGGCTCTCACAGACCTGTAACTTCTTCTTTAAGAGGCTCCTCTGTCCTCCACTCGTTACCTGTATTAATGGCACCTGTTTGAACTTGTTATCAGTATAAAGACACCTGTCCACAACCTCAAACAGTCACACTCCAAACTCCACTATGGCCAAGACCAAAGAGCTGTCAAAGGACACCAGAAACAAAATTGTAGACCTGCACCAGGTTGGGAAGACTGAATCTGCAATAGGTAAGCAGCTTGGTTTGAAGAAATCAACTGTGGGAGCAATTATTAGGAAATGGAAGACATACAAGACCACTGATAATCTTCCTCGATCTGGGGCTCCACGCAAGATCTCACCCGTGGGGTCAAAATGATCACAAGAACGGTGAGCAAAAATCCCAGAACCACACAGGGGACCTAGTGAATGACCTGCAGAGAGCTGGGACCAAAGTAACAAAGCCTACCATCAGTAACACACTCGCCGCCAGGGACTCAAATCCTGCAGTGCCAGGCGTGTCCCCCTGCTTAAGCCAGTACATGTTCAGGCCCGTCTGAAGTTTGCTAGAGAGCATTTGGATGATCCAGATGAGGATTGGGAGAATGTCATATGGTCAGATGAAACCAAAATAGAACTTTTTGGTAAAAACTCAACTTGTTGTGTTTGGAGGACAAAGAATGCTGAGTTGCATCCAAAGAACACCATACCTACTGTGAAGCATGGGGGTGGAAACATCATGCTTTGGGGCTGTTTTTCTGCAAAGGGACCAGGACGACTGATCCATGTAAAGGAAAGAATGAATGGGGCCATGTATCGTGAGATTTTGAGTGAAAACCTCCTTCCATCAGCAAGGGCATTGAAGATGAAACGTTGAAAGTCCGTGAGTTGAAAGTCCGTGAGTTGAAAGTCCGTGTTGAAAGGAGTTGAGTCCGTGTTGCCCAGCGACAGCCCCAAAACATCACTGCTCTAGAGGAGATCTGCATGGAGGAATTGGCCAAAATACCAGCAACAGTGTGTGAAAACCTTGTGAAGACTTACAGAAAACGTTTGACCTCTGTCATTGCCAACAAAGGGTATATAACAAAGTATTGAGATAAACTTTTGTTATTGACTTCACCATGTTTCATCGAAATGTACAGCTGTGTGTCATCTGCATAGCAATGAAAGTTAACATTGTGTTTCCAAATGACCAAGAGGTAAAATATACAGTGAAAACAATAGTGGTCCTAAAACAGATCCTTGAGGAACACTGAAACTTACAATCGATTTGTCAGAGGACAAACCCTCCACAGAGACAAACTGATATCTTTCCGACAGATCTAAACCAGGCAAGAGCTTGTCCGTGTAGACCAATTAAGGTTTCCAATCTCTCCAAAAGAAGGTGGTGATCGATGGTGTCAAAAGCAGCACAGAGTCTTAGGACAGGCCAGGGAAACTCCAGTCCTCGGGGGCCTGACTGGTGTCACACTTTCCCCCCCATCTCTAGCAAACACACCTGATTTAAACTAATTGCATTCTAAACTAAAGATCATGATTAGTTGATTATTGGAGTCAGGTGTGTTAGCTGAGGCTGGGGGCAAAAGTGTGACACCAATCAGGCCCCCGAGGACTGGAGTTTCCCTGGCCTGGTCTAGGAGCACGAGGACAGATGCAGAGCATTGGTCTAACGCCTCTAGATAGTAATTTACCACCTTCACTTTCATTTAGTAGTCCAACAGCACAAGGAACTAATTAATGTTTGAACACGTTCTTCTTGTCCATGGGCATTCTGAAGCGCCGGCCAGAGGGCCTCTCGAACTGAAGGTGTAGAGGGTGGGAGGGGTCTCCAACGACAGCCAATGCCTAATTTTGGGTTGCCTTGTGGAACGGACTGCTCAAATGTGTCTGAGGTTGACCAATTACTTTGCTGGCTGTGTTTACTATTCTGCTCAGTTTGCTTTCGCTCTTCACGCTCAGATTACCAGACTGTCATATTGAACGTGAGGATCCAATCCACCAGCTCAGATTACCAGACTGTCATATTGAACGTGAGAATCCAATCCACCAGCTCAGATTACCAGACGGTCATATTGAATGTGAGGATCTAATCCACCAGCTCAGATTACCAGATGGTCATATTGATCGTGAGGATCCAATCCACCAGCTCAGATCACCAGACTGTCATATTGAACGTGAGGATCCAATCCACCAGCTCAGATTACCAGACTGTCATATTGAACGTGAGGATCCAATCCACCAGCTCAGATTACCAGACGGTCATATTGAACGTGAGGATCCAATCCACCAGCTCAGATTACCAGACTGTCATATTGAACGTGAGGATCTAATCCACCAGCTCAGATTACCAGACTGTCATATTGAACGTGAGGATCTAATCCTCCAGCTCAGATTACCAGACTGTCATATTGAACGTGAGGATCTAATCCACCAGCTCAGATCACCAGACTGTCATATTGAACGTGAGGATCTAATCCACCAGCTCAGATTACCAGACTGTCATATTGATCGTGAGGATCCAATCCACCAGCTCAGATTACCAGAATGTCATATTGAACGTGAGGATCCAATCCACCAGCTCAGATTACCAGACTGTCATATTGAACGTGAGGATCTAATCCACCAGCTCAGATTACCAGACTGTCATATTGAACGTGAGGATCTAATCCTCCAGCTCAGATTACCAGACTGTCATATTGAACGTGAGGATCTAATCCACCAGCTCAGATCACCAGACTGTCATATTGAACGTGAGGATCTAATCCACCAGCTCAGATTACCAGACTGTCATATTGATCGTGAGGATCCAATCCACCAGCTCAGATTACCAGAATGTCATATTGAACGTGAGGATCCAATCCACCAGCTCAGATCACCAGACTGTCATATTGAACGTGAGGATCCAATCCACCAAACTGCTGTACACCTTCTCCAGAACATCCTTGTTGACCCCAAACCCCTTCAATTTCCTGATTAAAAACAGGCGTTGGCTTGCTTTAAAAAAAAAATACAGTCTGCATTCTCTGTAAAACTCGGCTTGTTATCAATTTGTGTCTGTAGGTATTTGAAACACTAAACCACCTCCACTTGTTGGTCGTTCAGAGAGAGTGGTTGGAACATTGGATCCGAAGTTAAGATGATCAAGCTTGGTAGGACAGGGCAGTTCCGGTGTGAAGTGAGAGGTGGGAAAGCCTCCCTCACTCAAATGCAGAGGCCTCTTTGGCCCCTGCTCCACAGTCCAGAGACACTTTATGCTGACCGCTACAAAAATGGGAACGTAAGCAACTTAATGTTCCGTACATACCATCCCCTGGCATGGCGAAGTGCAATATTCACACACTACCCCTCTGTCAAGAGAAGGGGTGTTAACTATGGGTGCAAATTTAGGACACTGACAACGAGGACTCTGAGACTGCCAATGTCAACCTGTACAGAGTTCTCCGCAGTCCAGTGTCTGTGTTCTTTTGCCCATCTTAATCTTTTATTTTTATTGGCCAGTCTGACATATGGCTTTTTCTTTGCAACTCTGCCTAGAAGGCCAGCATCCCGGAGTCGCCCCTTCACTGTTGACGTTGAGACAGATGTTTTCTATTTAATGAAGCTGCCATTTGAGGACATGTGAGGTGTCTGTTTCTCAAACTAGACACTCTAATGTACTTGTCCTCTTGCTCAGTGGTGCACCGGGGCCTCCCACTCCTCGTTCTATTCTGGTTAGAGCCAGTTTGCGCTGTTCTGTGAAGGGAGTAGTACACAGCGTTGTACGAGATCTTCAGTTTCTCTGCAACTTCTCGCATGGAATAGCCTTCATTTCTCAGAACAAGAATATACTGATGAGTTTCAGAAGAAAGTTCTTTGTTTCTGGCCATTCGGAGCCTGTAATTGAGCCCATAAATGCTGATGCTCCAGATACTCTAGTCTAAAGATGGCCAGTTTTATTGCTTCTTTAATCAGAAAAACAGTTTTCAGCTGTGCTAACATAATTGCAAAAATGTTCTAATGATCAATTAGCCTTTTAAAATGATCAACTTGGATTAGCTAACACAACGTGCCATTGGAACACAGGAGTGATGGTTGCTGATAATGGGCCTCTGTACGCCTATGTAGATATTACATAGAAAAATCTGCCATTTCCAGATTCAATAGTAATTTACAACATTAACAATGTCTACACTGTATTTCTGATCAATTTGATGTTATTTTAATGGACCAAAAATTCTTTAAAAAACAAGGACATTTCTCAGTGATCCCAAACCTTTGAACGGTAGTGTATGTCTCAGAAGTATCTTCTTGACCCTAACCAGTCAGGCTTCAAGACGGGTCACTCAATCGAGACTGATCTTCTCTGTGTCACGGAGGCTCTCCACACTGCCAAAGCTGACTCTCTCTCCTCTTTTCTGTGTGTGTCTCTGTTTGTATGTCTGTATGTTTGTCTGTCTGTGTCTCTGTCTATGTCTCTATGTGTCTCTGTGTGTGTTTGTCAGTGTCTCTGTCTGTATCTCTGTGTGTCTCTGTGTGTGTCTCTGTCTCTGTATGACTGGCTGCCTGTCTCCATGGCGCGTCTCTGATAATTATTTAGCATCCCAAATGGCACCCTTATGGCAGCTATATAAAATACAGCTGCATCGTTAGCATTGTCATCATTGTGCCAGGTTTAACAAGAGCTACATCTCAAATGGCACCCTATTCCCTATATGGTGCACTACTTTTGACCAGGTAGTGCACGATATAGGGGATAGGGTGCCATTTGTGATGTAACGATTGTATATTAACGATGCAGCTACATTGTAACCTTTAATTGTTAGAGTGAGTTTTTACTTCTTCCTGTCTTTGCTTGCATTGGGGATTTAGGCCCAGTGTACTATTTGTTTACAAGCAGTTGTGACGAATGTAAGAAATATTGAAAGAAGTAAGAAATTGTTTGCTAAACCTTTATAAGAAGTACTGTACAATGATAAAAAAAAAATGTATCTTGTTTCTCATGGTCTGAGAGTCCTTTAGGTGCCTTTTGGCAAACTCCAAGCAGTCTGTCATGTGCCTTTTACTTAGGAGTGGCTTCCGTCTGGCCACTCTATCATAAAGGCCTGATTGGTGGAGTGCTGCAGAGATGATTGTCCTTCTGGAAGGTTCTCCCATCTCCACAGAGGAACTCTAGAGCTCTGTCAGAGTGACCATCGAGTTCTTGGTCACCTCCCTGGCCAAGGCCCTTCTCCCCCGACTGCTCAGTTTGGCAGGGCAGCCAGCTCTAGGAAGAGTCTTGGTGGTTCCAAACTTCTTCCATTTAAGAATAATGGAGGCCATTGTGTTCTTGGGGACCTTCAATGCTACAGAAATGTTTTGGTACTCTTCCCTAGATTTGTGCCTCGACACAATCCTGTCTCGGAGCTCTACGGACAATTCCTTCAATCTCATGTCTTGGTTTTTGCTCTGACATGTACTGTCAACTGTGGGACCTTATATAGACAGGTGATTGCCTTTCCATATAAACTCCAATCAAGTTGTAGAAACATCTCAAGGATGATCAATGGACACAGGATTTACCTCAGGTCAATTTCGATTCTCATAGCAAAGGGTCTGAATACTTATGTAAATAAGCTATTTCACTTGGACATTTTTTATAAATTAGCAAAACGTGTCTAAAAGCCTGTTTTCACCAATTAGGACACTGTATACAGACCAGATGACCAATTAGGACACTGTATACAGACCAGATGACCAATTAGGACACTGTATACAGACCAGATTACCAATTAGGACACTGTATACAGACCAGATGACCAATTAGGACACTGTATACAGACCAGATGACCAATTAGGACACTTTATACAGACCAGAGGACCAATTAGGACACTGTATACAGACCAGATGACCAATTAGGACACTGTATACAGACCAGATGACCAATTAGGACACTGTATACAGACCAGATGACCAATTAGGACACTGTATACAGACCAGATGACCAATTAGGACACTGTATACAGACCAGATGACCAATTAGGACACTGTATACAGACCAGAGGACCAATTAGGACACTGCATACAGACCAGATGACCAATTAGGACACTGTTTACAGACCAGAGGACCAATTAGGACACTGCATACAGACCAGATGACCAATTAGGACACTGCATACAGACCAGATGACCAATTAGGACACTGTATACAGACCAGATGACCAATTAGGACCCAACCTCCGTTGTAAACCAGTCGATTTGTTTGACCAATTAGCAAGTCATGAATAAACATGTATCAATATATTTCATTCAGTTCTGCAGCTGAACTTTCACATTTTGTATTGAACCTTAATTTAACCAGGAAGAAGGGCTCATTGAGATTTGAAATCTTTTACAAGAGCGTCCTGGCCAAGATAGGCAGCGCCGAGTCATTTAGACAATTAGACAGACAGACAACATGAAAAACTACAAGTAATCTAGTAAAAACCATAGAATTCACAAGCGTATAACAAAATCACAAAACAGCAAATTAAAAACAGGTCAGGGAATCAGTCTCAAGATCCTTCGTCAGTGATTTAAAAACATCAAATGGGACAAGTTCTTCCAGTTTAAAAGTATTTTGAAAGGCGCTCCAAGACGATGGCGCAAAGTACATAAAAGCCCTTTTACCAAATTCAGTTTGAATATTTGGAACAGTTGACAGGATAAAAGTCCTGCGAACGAAGAGAGTACCCACCATATTTCTGAACAATAAAAATGCCCAAATAAAATGGTGGTAAACCCAAAATGGCTTTGTAAATGAAAGTATACCAGTGACTGAGCCTTTAAATGACTAGAGAAGGCCAGCCAACCCTGGTATATAAAGTGCAGTGGTGCGTAAGGGGTTTGCAGTTGGGCAATTGTGGCAATCGCTTTCATCTCTACACAGTTACTAAGAGTCTGAGTCTACATTCAATTCTCAGTTTGTTTTACATGAGAAATGTACTACATCTGTCTCTTATTACAGTATGCCAAGCACCCTGAGTCTACGAGAGAGAGATATAGATATATAAATATTCAGATATATAAAAAAAAATGAGTCTGTTCCAGATCTATAGCACAGGAAGATATAAACTAACGCACAGTCTCACCCAGAACTATAGCACAGGAAGAGAGCGTTCCGGTCTATTTCCTGTGAGTCGTGTCACGTGGACAAATCTAAAATGAATCTAAAAGTAATGTGTAACACCTACTTCTCAGCAATACATTCATTTACACGGTATATATTTACTATACTCTATATGGTATCTTTTTATGAAGCGATGAGTGAATCTCAATTCCTTGCCCTTGACTTCTTGCATCCTCATTGGATCCTTTCTTCCAATGTGTGGTGAGAAGGATGTGAGGATAGAGGACACAAGGAATCAAGGAAATACAGTTGAGATTCACCCAGTCTCTAACTAGGCCCACTGAGATTCACCCAGTCTCTAACTAGGCCCACTGAGATTCACCCAGTGTCTGACTAGCCCCACTGAGATTCACCCAGTCTCTGACTAGCCCCACTGAGATTCACCCAGTCTCTAACTAGCCCCACTGAGATTCCCCCAGTGTCTGACTAGCCCCACTGAGATTCACCCAGTGTCTGACTAGCCCCACTGAGATTCACCCAGTGTCTGACTAGCCCCACTGAGATTCACCGTGTCTAACTAGGCCCACTGAGATTCACCCAGTGTGTAACTAATTCTTAATGAGACCACTGTCATCATGTATCCTATAGCTGGTCTGTGACTGTATGACTATAGTCCCTAACGTGTCTCTACCATTGGTGGTACCATTTATGATGAGGGATGACAACATTATTTTCATGAGCATGGCCTTATTTCTATTACAGCATATTGGATGACTGTCATTCATATTCCATTCATTCAGTTCAATGTAACAGCAATAGGTTTAGGTTACTACATGATACTCCATTGTTCTCTATACCCATCATGAGGTTGCTACAACCTAGCCTATGAATTGAAAGTTTACAGCGTAGGTGCACACAGGTCGAGAGATACATTTTGAGTTGACAGACAGTGACACATTCAATACCTACTTGTACACTCTTGCCTAGCTGATCTAGCTGATCTAGGGTGTAATCATTAGTCCAACAGTTGCAAATTAGTCTTTAGTTCCGTTTGCTTCCGTTTAAGAAACGTTTTTCAACAGAATCGGCGGAATGAATACACCCCTGATCACTTTCATAGCAGCCACATTGTATTCCTTCTTGCATCAATGCGCTCTCCTCTCACCTTTTCCCTTCGCTTGTGGACTTCAGTGCACAAAACATCAGCTGTATGTGGTGACCAGACGAAAAAAAACTTTCCAAGCCAAACCATATCATAACTGCTACACACAGCCTACATCGTTGTCCCCATATTAGCTAAAGTAACGTCCTAGTCAACAAAGCTAATAGAACTAACTCGTTAGTAAACCTGCTACAATCATGCATTAACGTTTTTTATTTAAAACATTTATTTAACCTTTATTTAACTTGGCACGTCAGTTATGAACAAATTCTTATTTACAATGATGGCCTACCCTCGGACAAACCCTAACCTAGATGACACTGGGCCAATTGTGCGCCGCCCTATGGGACTCCCAATCATGGCCGGGTTGTGATACAGCATCCCTCTGTCATAACCAGCTAGTTAACATAGCATCCCTCTGTCATAACCAGCTAGTTAACATAGCATCCCTCTGTCATAACCAGCTAGTTAACATAGCATCCCTCTGTCATAACCAGCTAGCTAACATAGCATCCCTCTGTCATAACCAGCTAGTTAACATAGCATCCCTCTGCCATAACCAGCTAGTTAACATAGCATCCCTCTGTCATAACCAGCTAGCTAACATAGCATCCCTCTGTCATAACCAGCTAGTTAACATAGCATCCCTCTGTCATAACCAGCTAGTTAACATAGCATCCCTCTGTCATAACCAGCTAGCTAACATAGCATCCCTCTGTCATAACCAGCTAGCTAACATAGCATCCCTCTGTCATAACCAGCTAGTTAACATAGCATCCCTCTGTCATAACCAGCTAGCTAACATAGCATCCCTCTGTCATAACCAGCTAGTTAACATAGCATCCCTCTGTCATAACCAGCTAGTTAACATAGCATCCCTCTGTCATAACCAGCTAGCTAACATAGCATCCCTCTGTCATAACCAGCTAGTTAACATAGCATCCCTCTGTCATAACCAGCTAGTTAACATAGCATCCCTCTGTCATAACCAGCTAGTTAACATAGCATCCCTCTGTCATAACCAGCTAGCTAACATAGCATCCCTCTGTCATAACCAGCTAGTTAACATAGCATCCCTCTGTCATAACCAGCTAGTTAACATAGCATCCCTCTGTCATAACCAGCTAGTTAATATAGCATCCCTCTGTCATAACCAGCTAGCTAACATAGCATCCCTCTGTCATAACCAGCTAGTTAACATAGCATCCCTCTGTCATAACCAGCTAGTTAACATAGCATCCCTCTGTCATAACCAGCTAGTTAACATAGCATCCCTCTGTCATAACCAGCTAGTTAACATAGCATCCCTCTGTCATAACCAGCTAGCTAACATAGCATCCCTCTGTCATAACCAGCTAGTTAACATAGCATCCCTCTGTCATAACCAGCTAGTTAACATAGCATCCCTCTGTCATAACCAGCTAGCTAACATAGCATCCCTCTGTCATAACCAGCTAGCTAACATAGCATCCCTCTGTCATAACCAGCTAGCTAACATAGCATCCCTCTGCCATAACCAGCTAGTTAACATAGCATCCCTCTGTCATAACCAGCTAGTTAACATAGCATCCCTCTGTCATAACCAGCTAGTTAACATAGCATCCCTCTGTCATAACCAGCTAGTTAACATAGCATCCCTCTGTCATAACCAGCTAGTTAACATAGCATCCCTCTGTCATAACCAGCTAGTTAACATAGCATCCCTTTTTCAATGAAAGTGAAAAAAAATTGCAATCTCTCTCTATCTCTCTCTTGCTTCTCCATCATTTTTGAAGAAAAATAATTTGATCAAAACTGTTCAACTATTGTCTCTCTCTTTGAGTCAACTACTCTCCACATTTGATGCCCTGCAGTGCTAGCTAGCTGTAGCTTATGTTTTCAGTATTCTTGGATCATTTAATTTGGTGGACAACATGTCAGTTCATGCTGCAAGAGCTCTGATAGGTTGGAGGACGTCCTCCGGAAGTTGTCATAATTACTATGGAAGTCTATGGAAGGGGAAGAGAACCATGAGCCTCCTAGGTTTCGTATTGAAGTCAATGTACCCAGAGGAGGACGGAAACTAGCTGTCCTCCGGCTACACCATGGCGCTACCCTACAGAGTGCTGTTTAGGCTACTGTAGACCATTGCAAAATAGTATGCTTTAATCCATTATTTGATGACGTGAATATATTTAGTATAGCTTCATCTAAAAATGATAACTTTTCACAATTTTGAATATTTACATTTTTATGAAATTCCCTGAGGAGGATGGTCCTCCCCTTCCTCCTCTGAGGGGCCTCCACTGGTCTCTACATGGCCTATAGCTGGTCTCTGACTGTGTGACTATAGTCCCCAACTTGTCTCTACATGGCCTATAGCTGGTCTGTGACAGTGTGACTATAGTCCCCAACATGTCTCTACAACAGGTATCACAATAACTCTTGTTCCTCTCTTCCTCTCCTCTCCTCTCCTCTCTTCTCCTCCTCTCCTCTCCTCCTCTCCTCTTCTCCCTCTCTCTTCCCTCCGTCACTGATCATACAGTAATGAGTGGTGTAGACATGGTTGATCAGGATTAGAGGGACATGCTGGCTGAGGTCACCCTGTGTGCGTCTGTCTGTCCACGCTGTCCAGTCCAGGAAAGAGAGGGAGGGATATTTTGGGGGAGGGGGCCTGTAAAAGGGGGTTGGAGAATGACATTTTCCATATCTCCCCCTCTCCCACTCCCTCCCTATCTCTGCTTCCATCTTTTGACATCTGAACCACATTTTCTCTGTGTTTATTGTCCCTGTTTAGTCCAGGTGTGGCCTCGGTCTCAGATGTCAGAGACGATACAGATGTAGGATATTAATTTGATCAACTTGTTGCAGAATAATGTAGGATCCTAGGATAATGCAGCAAATGTAAAACTTGTGGTGTATTTGAGGTTTAAAACATCTTATGAAGTTTGTAACTTCCACTTTGACATTTTAGACATTATTTATAATCCTCATAATAATATATTCCTAGTTCCTGATGCTGCAGGATTATTTTCCTGCTGTAGAAAACTGGCTCAAATTACGATCCTACATCTGTATTGGTCCATGCCATAGATGTTGTTGACATAGGTGTGTTTTCCCCCTCTCTGAGACTACCTCCCAAGAGGAACACTATTCTCTGCATTGTGCACTAGATTTAACCAGAACTCTAAAGGACTCCATATTACCAGCTCTGTCCATCCACATGCTTTACATAGATATTACATCACACACAACACACACACACACACACACACACACACACACACACACACACACACAATCCCAAGACAACCACATGGAGCTAATTTCCAATGATTCCCTAAACATTCCAGGGTTGGAAGGTCAGTGACCCCATTCCAGGGAATGACATGTTGATGTAGGGTATCTAGTAAACACACTGGAACTGGGTTGGAAAGTAGCCAAGTGCACATGGATAACACAGAGACTAATCAAGACCACTTTAAGATGGTAAAGATCCATGTAACTGTAATTCCCAATGATGTTGGGAGATTTTCCTAGCCACCATGCATCTACGTCCATCTACGTTGCTTGCTGTTTGGGGTTTTAGGCTGGGTTTCTGTATAGCACTTAGTGAAATCTGCTGATGGAAAAATGACTTTATAAGTAAATGTGATTGATTGATGTAGGTTGCGGTCCATCCCAAAATGTTGTCGCTATAGAAACTGCAATTTTTGCAACCATGAATATAGAATCTACCCAATATGTTGTCACTATAGAATATGCTATTGTTGTAACCATAGATATAGAATCTACCCAATATGTTGTCACTATAGAATCTGCTATTGTTGTAACCATAGATATAAAATCTACCCAATATGTTGTCACTATAGAATCTGCTATTGTTGTAACCATAGATATAGAATCTACCCAATATGTTGTCACTATAGAATCTGCTATTGTTGTAACCATAGATATAGAATCTACCCAATATGCTGTCACTATAGAATCTGCTATTGTTGTAACCATAGATATAGAATCTACCCAATATGTTGTCACTATAGAATCTGCTATTGTTGTAACCATAGATATAGAATCTACCCAATATGCTGTCACTATAGAATCTGCTACTGTTGTAACCATAGATATAGAATCTACCCAATATGTTGTCACTATAGAATCTGCTACTGTTGTAACCATAGATATAGAATCTACCCAATATGTTGTCACTATAGAATCTGCTATTGTTGTAACCATAGATATAGAATCTACCCAATATGTTGTCACTATAGAATCTGCTATTGTTGTAACCATAGATATAGAATCTACCCAATATGTTGTCACTATAGAATCTGCTACTGTTGTAACCATAGATATAGAATCTACCCAATATGTTGTCACTATAGAATCTGCTATTGTTTGTAACCATAGATATAGAATCTACCCAATATGTTGTCACTATAGAATCTGCTATTGTTGTAACCATAGATATAGAATCTACCCAATATGTTGTCACTATAGAATCTGCTACTGTTGTAACCATAGATATAGAATCTACCCAATATGTTGTCACTATAGAATCTGCTACTGTTGTAACCATAGATATAGAATCTACCCAATATGTTGTCACTATAGAATCTGCTACTGTTGTAACCATAGATATAGAATCTACCCAATATGTTGTCACTATAGAATCTGCTACTGTTGTAACCATAGATATAGAATCTGCCCAATATGTTGTCACTATAGAATCTGCTACTGTTGTAACCATAGATATAGAATCTACCCAATATGTTGTCACTATAGAATCTGCTACTGTTGTAACCATAGATATAGAATCTACCCAATATGTTGTCACTATAGAATCTGCTACTGTTGTAACCATAGATATAGAATCTACCCAATATGCTGTCACTATAGAATCTGCTATTGTTGTAAAAATAGATATAGAATCTACCCAATATGTTGTCACTATAGAATCTGCTATTATTGTAACCATAGATATAGAATCTACCCAATATGTTGTCACTATAGAATCTGCTACTGTTGTAACCATAGATATAGATTCTACCCAATATGTTGTCACTATAGAATCTGCTATTGTTGTAACCATAGATATAGAATCTACCCAATATGCTGTCACTATAGAATCTGCTATTGTTGTAACCATAGATATAGAATCTACCCAATATGTTGTCACTATAGAATCTGCTACTGTTGTAACCATAGATATAGAATCTACCCAATATGTTGTCACTATAGAATCTGCTACTGTTGTAACCATAGATATAGAATCTACCCAATATGTTGTCACTATAGAATCTGCTACTGTTGTAACCATAGATATAGAATCTACCCAATATGCTGTCACTATAGAATCTGCTATTGTTGTAAAAATAGATATAGAATCTACCCAATATGTTGTCACTATAGAATCTGCTATTGTTGTAACCATAGATATAGAATCTACCCAATATGTTGTCACTATAGAATCTGCTATTGTTGTAACCATAGATATAGAATCTACCCAATATGTTGTCACTATAGAATCTGCTACTGTTGTAACCATAGATATAGAATCTACCCAATATGTTGTCACTATAGAATCTGCTACTGTTGTAACCATAGATATAGAGTCTACCCAATATGTTGTCACTATAGAATCTGCTACTGTTGTAACCATAGATATAGAATCTACCCAATATGCTGTCACTATAGAATCTGCTATTGTTGTAACCATAGATATAGAATCTACCCAATATGTTGTCACTATAGAATCTGCTACTGTTGTAACCATAGATATAGAATCTACCCAATATGTTGTCACTATAGAGATCTGCTACTGTTGTAACCATAGATATAGAATCTACCCAATATGTTGTCACTATAGAATCTGCTACTGTTGTAACCATAGATATAGAATCTACCCAATATGTTGTCACTATAGAATCTGCTACTGTTGTAACCATAGATATAGAATCTACCCAATATGTTGTCACTATAGAATCTGCTACTGTTGTAACCATAGATATAGAATCTACCCAATATGTTGTCACTATAGAATCTGCTACTGTTGTAACCATAGATATAGAATCTACCCAATATGTTGTCACTATAGAATCTGCTACTGTTGTAACCATAGATATAGAATCTACCCAATATGTTGTCACTATAGAATCTGCTACTGTTGTAACCATAGATATAGAATCTACCCAATATGCTGTCACTATAGAATCTGCTATTGTTGTAAAAATAGATATAGAATCTACCCAATATGTTGTCACTATAGAATCTGCTATTGTTGTAACCATAGATATAGAATCTACCCAATATGTTGTCACTATAGAATCTGCTACTGTTGTAACCATAGATATAAAATCTACCCAATATGTTGTCACTATAGAATCTGCTATTGTTGTAACCATAGATATAGAATCTACCCAATATGTTGTCACTATAGAATCTGCTATTGTTGTAACCATAGATATAGAATCTACCCAATATGTTGTCACTATAGAATCTGCTATTGTTGTAACCATAGATATAGAATCTACCCAATATGTTGTCACTATAGAATCTGCTATTGTTGTAACCATAGATATAGAATCTACCCAATATGTTGTCACTATAGAATCTGCTATTGTTGTAACCATAGATATAGAATCTGCAATATGTTGTCACTATAGAATCTGCTACTGTTGTAACCATAGATATAGAATCTACCCAATATGTTGTCACTATAGAATCTGCTACTGTTGTAACCATAGATATAGAATCTACCCAATATGTTGTCACTATAGAATCTGCTACTGTTGTAACCATAGATATAGAATCTACCCAATATGTTGTCACTATAGAATCTGCTACTGTTGTAACCATAGATATAGAATCTACCCAATATGCTGTCACTATAGAATCTGCTATTGTTGTAACCATAGATATAGAATCTGCAATATGTTGTCACTATAGAATCTGCTATTGTTGTAACCATAGATATAGAATCTACCCAATATGTTGTCACTATAGAATCTGCTATTGTTGTAACCATAGATATAGAATCTACCCAATATGTTGTCACTATAGAATCTGCTATTGTTGTAACCATAGATATAGAATCTACCCAATATGTTGTCACTATAGAATCTGCTACTGTTGTAACCATAGATATAGAATCTACCCAATATGTTGTCACTATAGAATCTGCTATTGTTGTAACTAGATATAATAGACTATAGATATAACCATAGATCTTGTTGTCACTATAGAATCTGCTATTGTTGTAACCATAGATATAGAATCTACCCAATATGTTGTCACTATAGAATCTGCTATTGTTGTAACCATAGATATAGAATCTACCCAATATGCTGTCACTATAGAATCTGCTATTGTTGTAACCATAGATATAGAATCTGCAATATGTTGTCACTATAGAATCTGCTATTGTTGTAACCATAGATATAGAATCTACCCAATATGTTGTCACTATAGAATCTGCTACTGTTGTAACCATAGATATAGAATCTACCCAATATGTTGTCACTATAGAATCTGCTATTGTTGTAACCATAGATATAGAATCTACCCAATATGTTGTCACTATAGAATCTGCTATTGTTGTAACCATAGATATAGAATCTACCCAATATGTTGTCACTATAGAATCTGCTACTGTTGTAACCATAGATATAGAATCTACCCAATATGTTGTCACTATAGAATCTGCTACTGTTGTAACCATAGATATAGAATCTACCCAATATGTTGTCACTATAGAATCTGCTACTGTTGTAACCATAGATATAGAATCTACCCAATATGTTGTCACTATAGAGATCTGCTACTGTTGTAACCATAGATATAGAATCTACCCAATATGTTGTCACTATAGAATCTGCTACTGTTGTAACCATAGATATAGAATCTACCCAATATGCTGTCACTATAGAATCTGCTATTGTTGTAAAATAGATATAGAATCTACCCAATATGTTGTCACTATAGAATCTGCTATTGTTGTAACCATAGATATAGAATCTACCCAATATGTTGTCACTATAGAATCTGCTATTGTTGTAACCATAGATATAGAATCTACCCAATATGTTGTCACTATAGAATCTGCTACTGTTGTAACCATAGATATAGAATCTACCCAATATGTTGTCACTATAGAATCTGCTACTGTTGTAACCATAGATATAGAATCTACCCAATATGTTGTCACTATAGAATCTGCTACTGTTGTAACCATAGATATAGAATCTACCCAATATGCTGTCACTATAGAATCTGCTATTGTTGTAACCATAGATATAGAATCTACCCAATATGTTGTCACTATAGAGATCTGCTACTGTTGTAACCATAGATATAGAATCTACCCAATATGTTGTCACTATAGAATCTGCTATTGTTGTAACCATAGATATAGAATCTACCCAATATGTTGTCACTATAGAATCTGCTATTGTTGTAACCATAGATATAGAATCTACCCAATATGTTGTCACTATAGAATCTGCTATTGTTGTAACCATAGATATAGAATCTACCCAATATGTTGTCACTATAGAATATGCTATTGTTGTAACCATAGATATAGAATCTACCCAATATGTTGTCACTATAGAAAGTGCTACTGTTGTAACCATAGATATAGAATCTACCCAATATGTTGTCACTATAGAATCTGCTATTGTTGTAACCATAGATATAGAATCTACCCAATATGTTGTCACTATAGAATCTGATATTGTTGTAACCATAGATATAGAATCTACCCAATATGTTGTCACTACAGAATCTGCTATTGTTGTAACCATAGATATAGAATCTACCCAATATGCTGTCACTATAGAATCTGCTATTGTTGTAACCATAGATATAGAATCTACCCAATATGTTGTGACTATAGAATCTGCTATTGTTGTAACCATAGATATAGAATCTACCCAATATGCTGTCACTATAGAATCTGCTATTGTTGTAACCATAGATATAGAATATACCCAACATGTTGTCACTATAGAATCTGCTACTGTTGTAACCATAGATATAGAATATACCCAATATGTTGTCACTATAGAATCTGCTACTGTTGTAAACATAGATATAGAATCTACCCAATATGCTGTCACTATAGAATCTGCTATTGTTGTAACCATAGATATAGAATCTACCCAATATGCTGTCACTATAGAATCTGCTATTGTTGTAACCATAGATATAGAATCTACCCAATATGTTGTCACTATAGAATCTGATATTGTTGTAACCATAGATATAGAATCTACCCAATATGTTGTCACTATAGAATCTGATATTGTTGTAACCATAGATATAGAATCTACCCAATATGTTGTCACTATAGAATCTGCTATTGTTGTAACCATAGATATAGAATCTACCCAATATGTTGTCACTATAGAATCTGATATTGTTGTAACCATAGATATAGAATCTACCCAATATGTTGTCACTATAGAATCTGATATTGTTGTAACCATAGATATAGAATCTACCCAATATGTTGTCACTATAGAATCTGCTACTGTTGTAACCATAGATATAGAATCTACCCAATATGTTGTCACTATAGAATCTGCTATTGTTGTAACCATAGATATAGAATCTACCCAATATGTTGTCACTATAGAATCTGCTACTGTTGTAACCATAGATATAGAATCTACCCAATATGTTGTCACTATAGAATCTGCTATTGTTGTAACCATAGATATAGAATCTACCCAATATGTTGTCACTATAGAATCTGCTACTGTTGTAACCATAGATATAGAATCTACCCAATATGTTGTCACTATAGAATCTGCTATTGTTGTAACCATAGATATAGAATCTACCCAATATGTTGTCACTATAGAATCTGCTACTGTTGTAACCATAGATATAGAATCTACCCAATATGCTGTCACTATAGAATCTGCTACTGTTGTAACCATAGATATAGAATCTACCCAATATGTTGTCACTATAGAATCTGCTACTGTTGTAACCATAGATATAGAATCTACCCAATATGTTGTCACTATAGAATCTGCTATTGTTGTAACCATAGATATAGAATCTACCCAACATGTTGTCACTATAGAATCTGCTATTGTTGTAACCATAGATATAGAATCTACCCAATATGTTGTCACTATAGAATCTGCTACTGTTGTAACCATAGATATAGAATCTACCCAATATGTTGTCACTATAGAATCTGCTACTGTTGTAACCATAGATATAGAATCTACCCAATATGTTGTCACTATAGAATCTGCTATTGTTGTAACCATAGATATAGAATCTACCCAATATGTTGTCACTATAGAATCTGCTACTGTTTGTAACCATAGATATAGAATCTACCCAATATGTTGTCACTATAGAATCTGCTATTGTTGTAACCATAGATATAGAATCTACCCAATATGTTGTCACTATAGAATCTGCTATTGTTGTAACCATAGATATAGAATCTACCCAATATGTTGTCACTATAGAATCTGCTACTGTTGTAACCATAGATATAGAATCTACCCAATATGTTGTCACTATAGAATCTGCTACTGTTGTAACCATAGATATAGAATCTACCCAATATGTTGTCACTATAGAATCTGCTACTGTTGTAACCATAGATATAGAATCTACCCAATATGCTGTCACTATAGAATCTGCTATTGTTGTAACCATAGATATAGAATCTACCCAATATGTTGTCACTATAGAATCTGCTATTGTTGTAACCATAGATATAGAATCTGCCCAATATGTTGTCACTATAGAATCTGCTATTGTTGTAACCATAGATATAGAATCTACCCAATATGTTGTCACTATAGAATCTGCTATTGTTGTAACCATAGATATAGAATCTACCCAATATGTTGTCACTATAGAATCTGCTATTGTTGTAACCATAGATATAGAATCTACCCAATATGTTGTCACTATAGAATCTGCTATTGTTGTAACCATAGATATAGAATCTACCCAATATGTTGTCACTATAGAATCTGCTATTGTTGTAACCATAGATATAGAATCTACCCAATATGGTTGTCACTATAGAGATCTGCTATTGTTGTAACCATAGATATAGAATCTACCCAATATGTTGTCACTATACAGAATCTGCTATTGTTGTAACCATAGATATAGAATCTACCCAATATGCTGTCACTATAGAATCTGCTATTGTTGTAACCATAGATATAGAATCTACCCAATATGTTGTCACTATAGAATCTGCTATTGTTGTAACCATAGATATAGAATCTACCCAATATGTTGTCACTATAGAATCTGCTACTGTTGTAACCATAGATATAGAATCTACCCAATATGTTGTCACTATAGAATCTGCTATTGTTGTAACCATAGATATAGAATCTACCCAATATGCTGTCACTATAGAATCTGCTATTGTTGTAACCATAGATATAGAATCTACCCAATATGCTGTCACTATAGAATCTGCTATTGTTGTAACCATAGATATAGAATCTACCCAATATGTTGTCACTATAGAATCTGATATTGTTGTAACCATAGATATAGAATCTGCAATATGTTGTCACTATAGAATCTGATATTGTTGTAACCATAGATATAGAATCTACCCAATATGTTGTCACTATAGAGATCTGCTATTGTTGTAACCATAGATATAGAATCTACCCAATATGTTGTCACTATAGAATCTGCTATTGTTGTAACCATAGATATAGAATCTGCCAATATGTTGTCACTATAGAATCTGCTATTGTTGTAACCATAGATATAGAATCTACCCAATATGTTGTCACTATAGAATCTGCTATTGTTGTAACCATAGATATAGAATCTACCCAATATGTTGTCACTATAGAATCTGCTATTGTTGTAACCATAGATATAGAATCTACCCAATATGTTGTCACTATAGAATCTGCTATTGTTGTAACCATAGATATAGAATCTACCCAATATGTTGTCACTATAGAATCTGCTACTGTTGTAACCATAGATATAGAATCTACCCAATATGTTGTCACTATAGAATCTGCTACTGTTGTAACCATAGATATAGAATCTACCCAATATGTTGTCACTATAGAATCTGCTATTGTTGTAACCATAGATATAGAATCTACCCAATATGTTGTCACTATAGAATCTGCTACTTGTTGTAACCATAGATATAGAATCTACCCAATATGTTGTCACTATAGAATCTGCTACTGTTGTAACCATAGATATAGAATCTACCCAATATGTTGTCACTATAGAATCTGCTACTGTTGTAACCATAGATATAGAATCTACCCAATATGTTGTCACTATAGAATCTGCTATTGTTGTAACCATAGATATAGAATCTACCCAATATGTTGTCACTATAGAATCTGCTATTGTTGTAACCATAGATATAGAATCTACCCAATATGTTGTCACTATAGAATCTGCTACTGTTGTAACCATAGATATAGAATCTACCCAATATGTTGTCACTATAGAATCTGCTACTGTTGTAACCATAGATATAGAATCTACCCAATATGCTGTCACTATAGAATCTGCTATTGTTGTAACCATAGATATAGAATCTGCAATATGTTGTCACTATAGAATCTGCTACTGTTGTAACCATAGATATAGAATCTACCCAATATGTTGTCACTATAGAATCTGCTATTGTTGTAACCATAGATATAGAATCTACCCAATATGTTGTCACTATAGAATCTGCTATTGTTGTAACCATAGATATAGAATCTACAATATGTTGTCACTATAGAATCTGATATTGTTGTAACCATAGATATAGAATCTACCCAATATGTTGTCACTATAGAATCTGATATTGTTGTAACCATAGATATAGAATCTACCCAATATGTTGTCACTATAGAATCTGATATTGTTGTAACCATAGATATAGAATCTGCAATATGTTGTCACTATAGAATCTGCTATTGTTGTAACCATAGATATAGAATCTACCCAATATGTTGTCACTATAGAATCTGCTATTGTTGTAACCATAGATATAGAATCTACCCAATATGTTGTCACTATAGAATCTGCTACTGTTGTAACCATAGATATAGAATCTACCCAATATGTTGTCACTATAGAATCTGCTACTGTTGTAACCATAGATATAGAATCTACCCAATATGTTGTCACTATAGAATCTGCTATTGTTGTAACCATAGATATAGAATCTACCCAATATGCTGTCACTATAGAATCTGCTATTGTTGTAACCATAGATATAGAATCTACCCAATATGTTGTCACTATAGAATCTGCTACTGTTGTAACCATAGATATAGAATCTACCCAATATGTTGTCACTATAGAATCTGCTACTTGTTGTAACCATAGATATAGAATCTACCCAATATGTTGTCACTATAGAATCTGCTATTGTTGTAACCATAGATATAGAATCTACAATATGTTGTCACTATAGAATCTGCTACTGTTGTAACCATAGATATAGAATCTACCCAATATGTTGTCACTATAGAATCTGCTATTGTTTGTAACCATAGATATAGAATCTACCCAATATGTTGTCACTATAGAATCTGCTACTGTTGTAACCATAGATATAGAATCTACCCAATATGCTGTCACTATAGAATCTGCTATTGTTGTAACCATAGATATAGAATCTACCCAATATGTTGTCACTATAGAATCTGCTATTGTTGTAACCATAGATATAGAATCTACCCAATATGTTGTCACTATAGAATCTGCTACTGTTGTAACCATAGATATAGAATCTGCCCAATATGTTGTCACTATAGAATCTGCTACTGTTGTAACCATAGATATAGAATCTACCCAATATGTTGTCACTATAGAATCTGCTATTGTTGTAACCATAGATATAGAATCTACCCAATATGTTGTCACTATAGAATCTGCTATTGTTGTAACCATAGATATAGAATCTACCCAATATGTTGTCACTATAGAATCTGCTATTGTTGTAACCATAGATATAGAATCTACCCAATATGTTGTCACTATAGAATCTGCTATTGTTGTAACCATAGATATAGAATCTACCCAATATGTTGTCACTATAGAATCTGCTATTGTTGTAACCATAGATATAGAATCTACCCAATATGTTGTCACTATAGAATCTGCTACTGTTGTAACCATAGATATAGAATCTACCCAATATGTTGTCACTATAGAGATCTGCTATTGTTGTAACCATAGATATAGAATCTACCCAATATGTTGTCACTATAGAATCTGCTATTGTTGTAACCATAGATATAGAATCTACCCAATATGTTGTCACTATAGAATCTGCTATTGTTGTAACCATAGATATAGAATCTACCCAATATGTTGTCACTATAGAATCTGCTATTGTTGTAACCATAGATATAGAATCTACCCAATATGTTGTCACTATAGAATCTGCTATTGTTGTAACCATAGATATAGAATCTACCCAATATGTTGTCACTATAGAATCTGCTATTGTTGTAACCATAGATATAGAATCTACCCAATATGTTGTCACTATAGAATCTGCTACTGTTGTAACCATAGATATAGAATCTACCCAATATGTTGTCACTATAGAATCTGCTATTGTTGTAACCATAGATATAGAATCTACCCAATATGTTGTCACTATAGAATCTGCTATTGTTGTAACCATAGATATAGAATCTACCCAATATGTTGTCACTATAGAATCTGCTATTATTTGTAACCATAGATATAGAATCTGCAATATGTTGTCACTATAGAATCTGCTATTGTTGTAACCATAGATATAGAATCTACCCAATATGTTGTCACTATAGAATCTGCTATTGTTGTAACCATAGATATAGAATCTACCCAATATGTTGTCACTATAGAATCTGCTATTGTTGTAACCATAGATATAGAATCTACCCAATATGTTGTCACTATAGAATCTGCTATTGTTGTAACCATAGATATAGAATCTACCCAATATGTTGTCACTATAGAATCTGCTATTGTTGTAACCATAGATATAGAATCTACCCAATATGTTGTCACTATAGAATCTGCTATTGTTGTAACCATAGATATAGAATCTACCCAATATGCTGTCACTATAGAATCTGCTATTGTTGTAACCATAGATATAGAATCTACCCAATATGTTGTCACTATAGAATCTGCTATTGTTGTAACCATAGATATAGAATCTACCCAATATGTTGTCACTATAGAATCTGCTATTGTTGTAACCATAGATATAGAATCTACCCAATATGTTGTCACTATAGAATCTGCTATTGTTGTAACCATAGATATAGAATCTACCCAATATGTTGTCACTATAGAATCTGCTACTGTTGTAACCATAGATATAGAATCTACCCAATATGTTGTCACTATAGAATCTGCTACTGTTGTAACCATAGATATAGAATCTACCCAATATGTTGTCACTATAGAATCTGCTATTGTTGTAACCATAGATATAGAATCTACCCAATATGTTGTCACTATAGAATCTGCTATTGTTGTAACCATAGATATAGAATCTACCCAATATGTTGTCACTATAGAATCTGCTATTGTTGTAACCATAGATATAGAATCTACCCAATATGTTGTCACTATAGAATCTGCTACTTGTTGTAACCATAGATATAGAATCTACCCAATATGTTGTCACTATAGAATCTGCTATTGTTGTAACCATAGATATAGAATCTACCCAATATGTTGTCACTATAGAATCTGCTACTGTTGTAACCATAGATATAGAATCTACCCAATATGTTGTCACTATAGAATCTGCTATTGTTGTAACCATAGATATAGAATCTACCCAATATGTTGTCACTATAGAATCTGCTATTGTTGTAACCATAGATATAGAATCTACCCAATATGTTGTCACTATAGAATCTGCTACTTGTTGTAACCATAGATATAGAATCTACCCAATATGTTGTCACTATAGAATCTGCTACTGTTTGTAACCATAGATATAGA
>CM059799.1:6635461-6732961 GCA_030435695.1 Brachymystax lenok tsinlingensis
ATGGCAAAAAGTAGTGTGTGAAAAAATAGTATGTGTGTGAGTGTGTGTGTGTGAAAAGGTGTGTAGTATAGTGTGAATATAGTCTGTGTGTGGACATGTGTGTGTGTGTGTGTGAAAAAGTGTGTGTGTAGTGTGTGTGTGTGTGTGTGCTGAGAAAAGTAGTGTGTGGCGAAATGTGTGTGTGTGAAGTATTGTGTGTGTGGTGTGTGTGGCAGTGTGTGTGAGGTGTGTGTGTGAAAAGTGTGTGAATGTAAATGTGTGTGAATGTATGTGAGAAAAAGTGTGTGTGTAAAAAAATATGTGTGTGTGTAAAGGCGTGTTAGTGGAATATGTGTGATATAAAGAAGTGTGTGTGTGAAAAAAATGTATTGTGTTAAGAAAAAAGTATTGTGTGAAAAATGTGTGTGTGGCTGTGTGTGTGTAGAAAAGTGTGTGTGTGGGTGTGTGTGAAAAATGTGCATGTGAAGTGTGTGTGTGTGAAAGTCCAGTGTGTGTGTGAAAAAGTGTGTGTGAGCGTGTGTGTGTGAAGTGTGTGTGTGTAGTTATTGTGTGTGTAGTAGTGTGTGAGTGTGTGTCTGTGAGCTAGTGTGTGGTGTGAGTGTGTGTGTGCTATTAGTGTTGTGCGTAGTAATGTGTGAAATGTGTGTGTGTGAGCCTGAAAAGTAGTTGTGTGTGTGAGGGTGTGTGTGTGTTAAAAAGTATTGTGTAGTAGTGTGTGTGGAGCATTGCGTGAGAAAGTATGTATAATAGTAGTTAGGTGTATAATGTGTGAAGTATAGTATATGTGGTGAAAAGTAATGGTGTGAGAGGTATTAAAAAAATAAAGTTAGTAGAGTATTGTGTGTATAATAAACATGTGTGTGAAAAATATTGTTATTATTGTGTGTGTGAGTACTTGTGAGTGTAGTGTGTGTGTATAAAATATATAATGTAATAAAATATATATATAAATAATATGTATTGTGTAATATAATATAATATAATAGTATATATATAATAAAATAATATTAAATATATGTAAATATTATATAATAATAATTAATAAATATGTGTAAAAAATAGAAAAATAATATGTATGTGTGGCATGTATAATAAAATGTGGTGTAAAGTAATATATATGTAATATTAATGTATGTGTGAAAATAGTAATAAAAATATGTGTGTGTAAAAATATTGTGTGGACAATGGTAGTAAAGAAAATAATGTGTGGCATGTGTGTGTGTAGCAGTGTGTGTATGGTGTGTAATGTATGTAGAATGTATGTGTGTATGGCATGTGTGTGGCATGTGTGGCAATATGTGAGGAAGATGTAAAGCATGAGAAAATAGTGTGTGGTGAAAAATATGTGTGTGTAAGCTGCATGTATAAAGGAAAAGTAGTGTGTGTGAAAAATGGCATGTGTATGTGTGTGAAATGTGTGTGGCATGTATTAATGTGTGAGTATTGTGTGTGTGTGTGTGTGAGCATGTGTGTGTGTGTAATGACCAGTGTGTGTGTGTGACCAGTGTGTGTGTAGCGTGTGTGTGTGAGTATTGTGTGGCCAGTGCTCAGTATTATTTGAAAGTAGTGTGTGTGTGTGATGTGTGAAAGAGTGTGTGTGAGCAGGGTTATTGTGTGTGTGAGGTGTGTGTGAAATAATATTGGCGTTGGGGAAAAAGTAGAAATTGTGTGTGTGAAAAATGTGTGTGTGTGTATTGTGTGATAATAAGTATTGTGTGAAAAATGTGGGAAGAAAGTGTGTGTGCTGTGAGTGTATGTGTGTGTGTGAAAAAGTAGTATTGAAAAAAAGTGTGTGGTGAGAAAAAGTATTGTGTGAGTTATATGTGTGTGAAAAATGTGTATATATGAAAAAACATGAAAAAGTATTTGTGTGAGTCCGAAAGGAAGTGTGTGTGGAAATAAGTATATATTGTGATATATAGTGTGTAAGGTGTGTATGTGTGGGTGAGAAAGTGTATGTGTAAAAATAATAACATGAGTGTGTGTGATAATAAAAAGTATCTGTGCGGTGAAAAATATGTGTAAATGTGTGTGAACATAAGTGTGATGTGTGTGTGTGTGTGTGGAAAAATGCCTGTGAATGTGTGAGATCAGTATGTGGCTGTGTGTATTGAAAAACAAATATGTGTGTGGCTGTGTGCTGTCAGATAACAATGTGATTGAGTGTGTGTGTGTAGTAAAAGTAGTGTGTGTGAAATATTAGTGCGTATAAAGAATAAGTGTATTAATGCGTGTGAAAGTGTGTGTGTGATTATGTGTGTGAAAGGCGGGATGTGTAGAGCAGTGTATGTAGAAGTGTGTGTGGAAAAATGTATTGTGATGAGGAAGAGTGTGTGTGGCAAGTAGTGTGTGAAAAGTGTGTACATGTGTGAAGAAGTGTGTGGTGCAGGGAAAAGTGTGTGACATAAAGTATATGATGTGAAGGTATTCGTGTAGTGTGGCGGTCAGAGAAAGTGTGTTGTGAAAAGTGCACTCTTAATGTGGCGGACGTGTGCATATGTGTGAGGCATAGTGTGTGTGAAGAAAGTGAGTGTGAGCGACTGCATTGGTGGGATTGGCCAGTGAAGAAAAGTATTACAGAGTATTGTGAAGAAAAATTATTGTGGAGCGAGTGTGTACGAAATGGTGGGGAAAAGTATTGTGTGAAAAAAATTAGTGTGAGTAGTGTGAAAAAGTATTGTATTATGTGTGGTGAAATCCAGTATTGTGTGAAAGTATTGGCGATGTGAAAATAATATTGTGAAAAAATGTGTGTATAGAAAAAGTAACATTGTAATGTGCCCAGGAAAAGTGTGTGTGCATAAAAGTATTGATGCAGGTGTGTAGTTGGTGTGGCAGTAGTGTTGAAGCATGGCGGTGTATAAAAATATCACAGTATATATGTATATGTATGAAAAATAATATTCTCCAAGTATTTTTGTCATGTGTAATCTATGTGAGTGCCTCTCTCCATAATGTCTGGTCATAGCACTCTTGTCCACAGGAGTGGCTCTCCAGCCCTCTCTCATTTACCTTCTCTGTGCACACCTCTCTCTCTCACCCTGTGTGTGCAGGTCTCTGCACTCTCTCTCTCTCATGAGTCTCTCAGTGCCTTACCCTCTCTCTCTCACCTCCTCTCTCTGCCCCCTCTCTCTCTCTTACCCTTTCTCTCACCCCTCTCTCTCACCCCCTCTCTCTCTCTCACCCCCTCTCTCTCCCACCCCTCTCTCTCTCCCACCTCTCTCTCTCCACCCCTCTCTCTCTCCCACCCTCTCTCTCTCCCACCTCTCTCTCTCACCCCCTCTCTCTCTCCCACCCCTCTCTCTCCCACCCCTCTCTCTCTCACCCCGTCTCTCTGCTGCACCACCACACTAGTCTCACCTCATACATTACTGGCAAGTACATAGATAAAAACATAAGTGAAATACAAAATTAAAAATAACAGTAACATTTCACCCAATGCATAAGGGAGTTTATAAAAATCTGATTTGTTCTCAAATTCTTTGTGGGTCTGTGTAATCTGAGGGAATTATGTGTCTCTGATATGGTCATACATTTGTCAGGAGGTTCAGGAAGTGCAGCTCAGTTTCCACCTCATTTTGTCTGTGGGGCAGTGTGCACATAGCCTGTCTTCACTTGAGAACCAGGTCTGCTCTACAGCAGCCTTTCTCAATCCTATGCTCCACTGAGTCCCTCTTCACCCCCTCTCTCTCTCACCCTCTCTCTCTCCCACTCTCTCTGTCCACCTCTCTCTCACCCCCTCTCTCTATCCTCCCTCTCTCTCCCTCCTCTCCCCTCTCTCTCTCACCCCTCTCTCTCTCACCCCCTCTGGCAAAAAAAAATATGTCCCACCTACCCTCTAAAGAAAGTAATGTGTATTAAAAAAACATGTGTGATAAGCAATAGTGTGTGAAAAAATATGATAAAGAGACAAATATATGTAAAGTAAAAATATCTAGCATGTGTATGTCATGTGTGTCGAAAAATGTGTGCCTCTAAAAGAAATATTATTCAAGAAGTGTGTGTGTTGAGTATGTGTCATTATTGTGAAATATTGGTGATTAAGTGATTGTGTGTGATCAGATGAAGTGTGATGAAGGAAAAAGTGTTGTGAAAGTGTGTGTGTGAACCCTTTGTGTGTGAAAAAATATGTGATTGAAAAAATATTGAGTATGTAACCCCTAGTGTCCCAAACTGTGTGAAAAGTGTGTGGCTGTGCTGTGGTGTGTGTGTGTGATCCCCCGAAAAGTGTGCTGTGTGAAAGTGTCTGTGGTGTTGTGGGTGTGTGTTTGAGTGAAACCCATGTGTGTGTGAACCCCCTCTCTCAGTGTGTGAAACAATATGAGATAAGCATGTGTGTGTTAACTGTGTGTGTGAAAAAGTGTGTATTAGGTGAAGAATATAATGTGGGCGTGTGTGTGAAAAGTGTGGTGAAAAATATTAGTGAGTGTGAGTCAGTGTGTGTGAAGCCATTGTGTATTGGCGTAAAGTGTGTGTGGTGTGTATTAGAAAAAGTATGTGTGATGAAAAATGTGTGTGTAAATGAAGTTATTGTAATAATATGTGTGATGTGTGTGTGATGCCAGAGTGTGGCGTGTGATGTATTCGTGAAAAATGTGTGTGAAAAACATGTGTGTAGTGTGTGTATGTGAAAAAGTAGCTGCCATTAGAAGTATTAGTGTGTGAGTGTGGCTGTGGTGGTCAGAGCTGTGTGTGAAAGGAAGTATTGTGATGTGTGTGTCTGTGTGTATGTGATTGAAAGAATGTGGGCGTGGTGAAAAACGTATTGTGTGTGTGTGTGAAAGTATTTGTGTGGGCAAAGCGCGTTGAGTAGTATTATTGTGTGTGTGGGTAAAAAGAAAGTATTGCCTGTGTGTGCAGTGTGTGAAGATAATGTGGTGAGTGCCCTAAAGTGTGAGTAGTGTGTGTGTGTGAAAAAGTATTCTGTGTGTGTCTAAAAGAAAAAGTGTGTGTATGAAAAACAGTGTGTCTCTGATTGAAATGTGGTCTCTCTAGTGTGAAAAAGTATGTGTGTGTGAGTAGTGTGTGTGAAAAGTGAGTGATGCTGTGTGTGCTGTGTGTGTGAAACAGGCTGTGTGCACCCTGAGCTCTGAAAAAGTGTGAGAGTATTGTGGCGTGAAAGTGTCCAAAAAGTAGTCTCTCACCCCTCTCTCTCACCCCTCTCTCTGCTCCCTCTGGCAGTGGCGTCCCTCTCTGTGTGAAAAAGTGTGTGTGGCGGAGCTGTGTGTGGTGTCCCACCCTCGTGTGTGTGAGAAAAGTAGAAATCTCCCTCTCTCCACCCCTCTCTCTCTCCACCTCTCACCCAGTCTAAGTATCTCTTTCTCCACCCCACTTGGCTGGTCTCTCAGTAGTATCTCTCTCCTCTCTCTCCCACCTCTCTGTACCCAGTCTCTGTCACCACCTCTCTCTCTCCACCCCCTCTCTCCTGCCCTCTCTCTCTGGTCAATATGTAAAAATGTGTGTGTGAAAACATATGTGTGTGTGAAGGTTAATGTGATAAAAATAATGTGTGTAAGCATATGTACCAGTAGGCGTGAAATAGCATGTGAAGGATGTGTTATATAGTGTGTGTATGTAAAAACGGGCTAGTATTGTGACATTTGGGGCGTGTGTGTGGTGTGTGTAAGAGTGTGTGTGTGTGAAAAATATTGACCCGAGCGAAATAATGGTGTGTGAAGAACATGTGTGGCCAGTGAAAAAGTAATGTGTGACTCCATCTGTGTGTAAAAATGTGTCACCTCTCTCCTCTCCCTCTCTCTCTCCCACCCCCTGTGTCCCTCTCTCACCCCTCTGCCTCTCCCACCTCTCACCTCTCTCTGAAAACCCTCTCACCTCCCCTCCTCTCTCTCCACCCTCTGGCCTCTCTCTCACCCCTCTCTATCCCACCTCTCTCTCCCACCCTTCTCTCTCTCTCACCCCCTCTCTGTATCTCTCTCCCACCCTCTCTCTCCCACCTCTCTCTCTCTCACCCTCAGTCTGTGTCCACCCTCTCTCCCACCTCTCCCCTCTCTCCCACCCCTTCTCTCTCCCACCCCTCTCTCTCAGTGTGTGTGGCTCCCACCCGTCTCTGAAAAACCTCTCTCTCTCACCCCCTCCTCTCTTACCCCCTCTCTCTCACCCACCCTTTCTCTCCCCCCCTCTCTCTCTCACCCCCTCTCTCTCTCTCCCACCCTCTCTGTGGCCCCACCCTCTCTCTCTCACCCCCCCTCTCTCTCTCACCCCCTCTCTCTCTCCCACCCCCTCTCTCTCTCACCCTCTCTCTCTCACCCTCTCTCTCTGTGTGGGTTCTCTGACCCCCTCTCTCTCCTCCCAGCACCCCCGTCTCTCTACCACCAGCTTCATGGCATCCCCAACATTTACTAAAAGCAAATTACATAGATAAAAGGGCGTGGGTGAGGTGCTAAAATTAAAAATAACAGTTTTGCATTTGTAATGCATAAGGGGTTTATAAAAATCTGATTTGTTCTCCACAATTCTTGGTGACAGTGGAGTTCTGTGTAATCTGAGGGAATTATGTGTCTTAATATGGTCATACATTTTGTCAGGAGGTTAGGGAGGTGCAGCTCAGTTTCCACCTCATTTTGTGAGGGCAGTGTGCACATAGCCTGTCTTCACTTGAGAACCAGGTCTGCCTACAGCAGCCTTTCTCAATATACATTAGGCTATGCTCACTGAGTCTGTACATAGTCAAAGCTTTCCCTCTCCCACCCTCCTCTCTCTCCCACCCCCTCTCCCTCCCACCCTCCTCTCCTCCCCATCCCCTCTCCCCCCACCCTCCTCTCTCTCCCACCCTCTCTCTCTCCACCCTCTCCCTCCCACCCTCCTCCCTCCCATCCCCCCTCTCCCCACCCTCCTCTCTCTCCCACCCCCTCTCTCTCCCACCCCCTCTCTCTCCCACCCCACCCCCTCTCTCTCCACCCCCACCCTCTCCTCCCATCCCCTCTCCCCTCCCTCTCCTCTCCCCCCACCCTCTTCTCTCTCCCCCCATCACTTTTCTAAGCCAACCAGAGGCAGTAGCCGTACATGTATAGCCGGTTGCTATGTGAGTTCCATGACAACCGTCATAGATTTCACATGGCGCTCACGTATTCAGCGGAAGTGTGTGTGTGTGTGTGTGTGTGTGTGTGTGTGTGTGTGTGTGTGTGTGTGTGCGTGCGTGTGTGCGTGTGCGCATGTGTTTGTGTGAGGCTCTGCCATTTCCTGAGAGGGTCAGAGCCATTTGTCATCTATTCTCAGCTCATCACTCGTCCCTCTGTCTAGCTCTCTTTTCACATAAAGACCAGGACTATTCATGACTGTACTGTTACAATCACCATTCCGTGTGTGTGTGTTTATGTGTGTGTGTGTGTTTATGTGTGTGTGTGTGTGTGTGTGTTTATGTGTGTGTGTGTGTGTGTGTGTGTGTGCTTCTGTGTTTGTGTGAGACTGCTTAAGGCTGTGGCAAATCTGGCAATCCCTGTCAGCACTGTCCCTGTACTGTTACTAATCTGTCTCTGGCATGGCACTGCCAAACAGGACGGCTTTACTGGCCTCCCAAAAGGCACCCTGTTTCCTATATAGTGCACTACTTTTCACCAGAGCCCTATAGGGACGGTCAGAAGTAGTGCCCTTTAAAGGGAATAGGGTTTCGTTTAGGACACAGGCTTCGTGTGCCACTCTGCCCGCTTCACCCGCTGCCCAGTAAATCTGTCTACCCAGGATTACTTCCCAAATACCAGGGTTATTGTCCCAAATCACACCCTCTTACATATACAGTGCACTACTTTTGATTAAAAAAGAAGTGCACTATTTGGGACAAAACCTCTGTTTCATCAGGCTGTGGGGTCGTAGGGATTTGTGGGATAGCGGAGGGTAAAGGTTGAAGGTTAGAGGGGACTATACAGATGTAGAATCTTAATTTGACCCATTTCTCACAGCGGGAAAATAATCCTGCAGCAACAGGTATTGTGAAATATGGATTACTGATTCAATGACATTTTTGTAGGGGTTGATACATTTTTTTGCTTGTGCAAATCAGGTCTGACATTTTATGGTGGAAATGCCAAACTTTAGAAGCCTTTTTAAACCTTGAATTCACTACAACTTTACATTTCCTGCAACAACAATGTGATCAGATTACGATCCTACATCTGTAATATAGAAACACAAATCTCCTGTTTGATAAGTGTTATGTAAGAGATAACACAAAACACACACTGACACTCTCACGAACATGTACTTATGTACACACAAACACACACACACACAAAAACACATACAGAAAAAACCCTCACACACACACACACAAAAACACACACACAAAACACACACACACACACACACACACACACACACACACACACACACACACACACACACACACACACACACACACACACACACACACACACACACACACACACACATAGGTGCATGAGAGCAAAACACACACTTTGACCACCGTATATGATTACCATTATGAACCAATATGAGTTTTGTGTTCTGTGTGTTTTCGTTTAGTTTTGTCACTTTTTCCCAGAAGACTGAAAATGCCTCATCCTCTCCCTCTACTTCTTCTTAGAAGAGAAGAGGAGGAAAGGGGCTATGGTAGTATAGAGGCAGCCAGCCAAGACAGTATAGAGGCAGCCAGCCAAGACAGTATAGAGGCAGCCAGCCAAGACAGTATAGAGGCAGCCAGCCAAGACAGTTTAGAGGCAGCCAGCCAAGACAGTATAGAGGCAGCCAGCCAAGACAGTTTAGAGGCAGCCAGCCAAGACAGTATAGAGGCAGCCAGCCAAGACAGTATAGAGGCAGCCAGCCAAGACAGTTTAGAGGCAGCCAGCCAAGACAGTATAGAGGCAGCCAGCCAAGACAGTTTAGAGGCAGCCAGCCAAGACAGTATAGTGGCAGCCAGCCAAGACAGTATAGAGGCAGCCAGCCAAGACAGTATAGAGGCAGCCAGCCAAGACAGTATAGAGGCAGCCAGCCAAGACAGTTTAGAGGCAGCCAGCCAATACAGTTTAGAGGCAGCCAGCCAAGACAGTTTAGAGACAGCCATCCAATACAGTTTAGAGGCAGCCAGACAAGACAGTTTAGAGGCAGCCAGCCAAGACAGTATAGAGGCAGCCAGCCAAGACAGTATAGAGGAAGCCAGCCAAGACAGTATAGAGGCAGCCAGCCAAGAAAGTATAGAGGCAGCCAGCCAAGACAGTATTGCGGCTGACATGTTTTACTTATAGAACATATAATGGGTGATCTCAGCATCTTTTATATGAAAAGTGTCATTTAACTCTTTCTCTCTCTCTCTCTCTCTCTCTCTCTCTCTCTCTCTCTCTCTCTCTCTCTCTCTCTCTCTCTCTCTCTCTCTCTCCTTGAGAATGCTGAAGAGCAGTGAGGACATTCAGATGTGAAAGACCTCGTTGGGAACGGAAGAGTGCATTCCTTTCTCCTGGAAGTTTAGAGGGAGTAAAACTATGACATTTAGGAACGACTCCAGGAAGCAGAGATTGGGGCGGCATCCAAAATCGCACCATGTTCCCTTGTTAAGATAGCGGACTATATAGGGAACAGGGTTCGATTTTGGACGCAGCCTGGGACTCCTTTTCTGAATGAGAGTGTGTACAGTATTTTTATATATATATATATTTAATATAATTTAACTAGGCAAGTCAGTTAAGAACACATTCTTATTTACAATGACGGCCTACCCAGACAACCCTGGGCCATTTGTGCACCGCCACTATGGTGCTCGAAATCACAGCTGATTGTGATACAGCCTGGAATTGAACCAGGGTGTCTGTAGTGACGCCTCTTGGCACTGAGACGCAGTGCCTTAGACCACTGAGCCGCTCGGGAGCCCAGAACAGGAAGACGGAATGACAAAGAGTTTTTTTTTTTTTTATGAATGAAAAGACATTCATAGATAGAATAGAGAAAGAGGGACTCCAGTCATACTGACGCTGTGAAGGTTAAAGGTTAGAAGCCTGTTTGATACTCTACCAAGGCATTACACACACACACACACACAGAGAGAGAGAGAGAGAGAGAGAGAGAGAGAGAGAGAGAGAGAGAGAGAGAGAGAGAGAGAGAGAGAGAGAAAGGGCAAGCCCACTCTGTGTGTGTGTGTGTCTCTGTGCTGCACTAGAGCAGGAGTCCCCTAAATGTTTTACTTTGTGAACCCCAACCATTTGGGAACTACTGCACTATAGTGTATTTCATGGTTTAGTTCAGCAATGCCTTTTCACTGATATTACACTGCTTACTTGTTTATTCTCTGCAGCCCACCCACTGTGCCAGCTGCAGTGTGTGTGTGTGTGTGTGTGTGTGTGTGTGTGTGTGTGTGTGTGCGTGCGTGCGTGCGTGTGTGTGCGTGCGTGTGTGTGTGTGTGTAGGCTGGGTTTGATGTAAAAAGGGCTTTATAAATACATTGCATTGATTGACTGATGCACACATACAGTACGTGTGTACGTTTTTGCCCCCAATGTGTTTTGTTCTGTGTTGTTCTGTGTTGTTCTGTGTTGTCCTGTGTTGTCCTGTGTTGTCCTGTGTTGTTCTGTGTTGTCCTGTGTTGTTCTGTGTTGTTCTGTTATGTTCTGTGTTGTCCTGTGTTGTTCTGTGTTGTCCTGTGTTGTTCTGTGTTGTCCTGTGTTGTTCTGTGTTGTCCTGTGTTGTCCTGTATTGTCCTGTGTTGTCCTGTGTTGTGCTGTGTTGTTCTGTGTTGTTCTGTGTTGTTCTGTGTTGTCCTGTGTTGTCCTGTGTTGTCCTGTGTTGTTCTGTGTTGTCCTGTGTTGTCCTGTGCTGTTCTGTGCTGTTCTGTGTTGTCCTGTATTGTGCTGTGTTGCTCTGTGTTGTTCTGTGTTGTTCTGTGTTGTCCTGTGTTGTCCTGTGTTGTTCTGTGTTGTCCTGTGTTGTCCTGTGTTGTTCTGTGTTGTTCTGTGTTGTCCTGTGTTGTTTTGTGTTGTCCTGTGTTGTCCTGTGTTGCTCTGTGTTGTTCTGTGTTGTGCTGTGTTGTCCTGTGTTGTCCTGTGTTGTTCTGTGTTGTCCTGTGTTGTCGTGTGTTGTTCTGTGTTGTCCTGTGTTGTCCTGTGTTGTCGTGTGTGTCTGCCAGGCCCAGCGTTCCAGACAATAGCCTTCTATTGTATTTCCAGACCGTGGCTAATGCCTAGGAGTGTCAGAACCACGCGCTGGGATTCTAGAACACGGGGATTGGGTTGGTTAATGACAACTAATCTGGATTGTTCTAATTAATCTCAATCAATTGATTCATATATCCCGAGTGGCGCAGTGCACCCTAGTGTCGCAGTGTTCTAAGGCACTGCATCGCAGTGCTAGAGACATCACTACAGACCCTGGTTCGATCCCGGGCTGTTTCACTACCGGCTGTGATCAGTAGTCCCATAGGGTGGCACACAATTGGCCCGGCATCGTGAGGGTTTGGCTGTGGTAGGCTGTCATTGTAAAATAAGAATTTGTTCTTAACTGACTTGCTTAGCTCAATAAAGGTTAAATAATTATATCCATCTTTTCACATTTTAATCTACCATTATTACTACTACTATTCTCTCTTTTCCACAGAGAAGGTGGAAAGTTTTTTAGTTCCTCGGCGTACACATCACTGACAAACTGGTCCAACCCACACAGACAGCGTGGTGAAGAAGGCGCAACGGCGCCTCTTCAACCTCAGGAGGCTGAAGAAAATGTACTATTCTCTCTCTTCGTTATAACCCCCCTAATATTCTGTCTTTCTCCGTTGCGACTGTTTCATTTATCTTGATGTATCCCCTTATCCCTCTATATCCTTCTGCCGATCTACCTCCCTGCGTTCTATTTGTGGTTGTGGTTGTTGTGGTTGTTGTGGTTGTTGTGGTTGTGGTTGTGGTTGTGGTTGTGGTTGTGGTTGTTGTTGTTGTTGTTGTTGTTGTTGTTGTTGTTGTCATTTTCTCCAACAGTTGAATGTTGTAATCTCCTAATCTGTGTTGTTCTCATTGACGTCTTCCTCTGTCTCCTCCATCCTTCTAATCTTACTTCCCTCTTCCTTTCTCTCTCTCTTTTGTTTCTTATTTCATGTCATTCATTCTCCGTCTATCTTCTCCCTTATTATGTTCCTCTCTCTCCTCTGGGCTCCTGATTAAGGTCTAGATCCAGCTGTTCCTCTCTCTCCTCTGGGCTCCTGATTAAGGTCTAGATCCAGCTGTTCCTCTCTCTCCTCTGGGCTCCTGATTAAGGTCTAGATCCAGCTGTTCCTCTCTCTCCTCTGGGCTCCTGATTAAGGTCTAGATCCAGCTGTTCCTCTCTCTCCTCTGGGCTCCTGATTAAGGTCTAGATCCAGCTGTTCCTCTCTCCCCTCTGGGCTCCTGATTAAGGTCTAGATCCAGCTGTTCCTCTCTCTCCTCTGGGCTCCTGATTAAGGTCTAGATCCAGCTGTTCCTCTCTCCCCTCTGGGCTCCTGATTAAGGTCTAGATCCAGCTGTTCCTCTCTCCCCTCTGGGCTCCTGATTAAGGTCTAGATCCAGCTGTTCCTCTCTCTCCTCTGGGCTCCTGATTAAGGTCTAGATCCAGCTGTTCCTCTCTCTCCTCTGGGCTCCTGATTAAGGTCTAGATCCAGCTGTTCCTCTCTCTCCTCTGGGCTCCTGATTAAGGTCTAGATCCAGCTGTTTCTCTCTCTCCTCTGGGCTCCTGATTAAGGTCTAGATCCAGCTGTTCCTCTCTCTCCTCTGGGCTCCTGATTAAGGTCTAGATCCAGCTGTTCCTCTCTCCCCTCTGGGCTCCTGATTAAGGTCTAGATCCAGCTGTTCCTCTCTCTCCTCTGGGCTCCTGATTAAGGTCTAGATCCAGCTGTTCCTCTCTCTTCTCTGGGCTCCTGATTAAGGTCTAGATCCAGCTGTTCCTCTCTCTTCTCTGGGCTCCTGATTAAGGTCTAGATCCAGCTGTTCCTCTCTCTCCTCTGGGCTCCTGATTAAGGTGTAGATCCAGCTGTTCCTCTCTCCTCTGGGCTCCTGATTAAGGTCTAGATCCAGCTGTTCCTCTCTCTTCTCTGGGCTCCTGATTAAGGTCTAGATCCAGCTGTTCCTCTCTCTTCTCTGGGCTCCTGATTAAGGTCTAGATCCAGCTGTTCCTCTGTGATGATAGTTAGACATAATAGTGATAACATGATATAAGCAGCAAACAGCTAACGCCCAGCAAACACTCCCCTAACCATATAGCAGATATACGTACTCCATATTCAGCCACCGTAACTTTGGTCTGAAACCATATAGCAGAAATCTGTGCCATAATACGTAGTATTATCTATCTGGATGTAATGTATGTCAAAATATCAAATTACTTTATTCTTGCTTTGTAACTACTGTAAAAAAAAAAAAAAAATGTAAAATTCTATAATTTTAATTAATAAAGTTGCATGTAAAATGTGTGTAGAAATGCATGTAAAAACAAAAGAAAACAAGTGTAAAAACTAAAAGTTTATTTTTGACCTGTGGTGGTGGATGAACACAAATTAAAAGGGTGTTCTATATTCTTCCCGTTATACAGTAAGTTGTTTTGTTTAATATCTGTGTATAATTCATATTGTTGACCTCACATCTCTTTGGTATGTGTGGTTACACACGCTGCTGTCTGTTGTCCAGGCAGAATCCCGGCTATGCTGTAGAATCCTGCCACAGTGCACATGACATCTGGACAGGAACGAGGAATTTAGACAAAAAAAACAAAATGAAAACATTCCTCTCCTCTTCCACACACAGCCTTGACTCCTGACCTCAGCGGTAATCACAGAAATGACATATGTGTGTGTGTGTGTGTGTGTGTGTGTGTGTGTGTGTGTGTGTGTGTGTGTGTGTGTGTGTGTGTGTGTGTGTGTGTGTGTGTGTGTGTGTGTGTGAGAGAGAGAGATAGAGTGTGTGCATGTGTGAGGACATCCAATGATAGTCTGGGGGCCCACGCCCATAGGACAGCCATTCCATAAGTGCCAGTGGTTGAAGGAAGGAGGTTTACATACAAACCGATGTGTTATGCACAGTGTGTGTCTGTGTGTGGATTACATACAGACCGATGTGTTATGCACAGTGTGTGTGTGTGTGTGGATTACATACAGACCGATGTGTTATGCACAGTGTGTCTGTGTGGATTACATATAAACCAATGTGTTATGCACAGTGTGTGTGTGTGTGTGTGGATTACATACAAACCGATGTGTTATGCACAGTGTGTGTGTGTGTGTGGATTACATACAAACCGATGTGTTATGCACAGTGTGTCTGTGTGGATTACATATAAACCAATGTGTTATGCACAGTGTGTCTGTGTGGATTACATATAAACCAATGTGTTATGCACAGTGTGTCTGTGTGGATTACATATAAACCAATGTGTTATGCACAGTGTGTCTGTGTGGATTACATATAAACCAATGTGTTATGCACAGTGTGTCTGTGTGGATTTGAGATCGCACTTGTTTCGTTGCTGAAATAGACGCTGTCATTGTTGTGACTGCCGTTTCAACTTGATAATGGAATAAATCTAGTATTAGTGTATGAGTGCCGAGGGAATGTTATCCTTAGACGGTTCTAAGGCACTGCATTAGTGAGAAGGACGACACTTCAGGCTAAGAAGTGAGTTTAACACATCCCGAAGTGCTACACGTGCGTACATGTGAGTGAGCGTTACCATGTGTTACCATAACACACATTAATGACCCTTCAATCCGTCACACTCTCTCGTCTTTGCTTTTCCCGACTTCTTTCCGGTCATTTTGTATCCCTAGCTACAGCCACTTCAGAAGCCCACTGTTAAGGGCTTTGCGAAAAAGGCCAGGAATTTTTACTAAACCATGATTACCTTCAAGAGTGTTTACGCTTAGAGAGAGAGAGAGAGAGAGAGAGAGAGAGAGAGAGAGAGAGAGAGAGAGAGAGAGAGAGAGAGAGAGAGAGAGAGAGAGAGAGAGAGAGAGAGAGAGAGAGAGAGAGAGAGAGAGAGAGAGAGAGAGAGAGAGAAAACGAGAGAGAACGAGAGAGAGAGAGAGAGAGAGAGAGAGAGAGAGAGAGAGAGAGAGAGAGAGAGAGAGAGAGAGAGAGAGAGAGAGAGAGAGAGAGAGAGAGAGAGAGCGAAAGAGAGACGGTTAAGTGAGCTAGAGAGAGAGAGAGAGTTAGAGCAAGAGAGAGCGAGAGCTAGACGGTTAAGTGAGAGAGAGAGAGAACGAGAGAGAGACGGTTAAGTGAGAGAGAGAGAGCGAGAGAGAGAGAGAGAGAGAGTTAAATGACACACACTCAAACCGAGAAAAGGTTCAGAACAACAACATGTCTGTTTCTCACAATTATATTAAACCACTGAGTTATATATTTATTTATTTTTCACCTTGTAAGCAAGTTGAGAACAGGTTCTCATTTATAACCGCGACCTGGCCAAGACAAAGCAAAGCAGTGAGACAAAAGCAACAACACAGAGTTAACAAAACGAACAGTCAGTAACAGTCAGTGTGGCAAATGTAGAAGAGTAGGGAGGTAAGGAAATAAATAAGCCAGATAGGCGAAATAATTACAATTTAGCATTAACACTGGAGTGATAGACGTGCAGATGATGATGTGCAAGTAGAGATACTGGGGTGCAAAAGAGCAAGAAGATAAATAACAATATGGGGATGAGGTAGTTGGGTGGGCTATTTACAGATGGGCTGTGTACAGGTACAGTGATCGGTAAGCTGCTCTGCCAGCTGATGCTTAAAGTTAGAGAGGGAGATATAAGTCTCCAGCTTCAGTGATTTTTGCAATTCGTTCCAGTCATTGGCAGCAGAGAACTGGAAAGAAAGGCGATCAAAGGAAGTGTTGGCTATGAAATATACCTTCTGGAGCGCGTGCTACGGGCGGGTGTTGCTATGGTGACCAGTGAGCTGAGATAAAGCGGGGATTTACCTAGCAAAGACTTGTAGATGACCTGGAGCCAGTGGGTTTGGCGACGAATTTGTAGCGAGGGCCAGCCAACGAGAGCATACAGGTAGCAGTGGTGGGTAGTATATGGGGCTTTGGTGATAAAACGGATGGCACTGTGATAGACTACATCCAGTTTGCTGAGTAGAGTGTTAGAGGCTATTTTGTAAATGACATTGCCGAAGTCAAGGATCGATAGGATAGTCATTTTTACGAGGGTATGTTTGGCAGCATGAGTGAAGGAGGCTTTGTTGCGAAATAGGAAGCCGATTCTATAGTTATTTTTGGATTGGAGATGATTAATGTGAGTCTGGAAGAAGAGTTTACAGTCTAACCAGACACCTAGGTATTTGTAGTTGTCCACATATTCTAAGTCAGAACCGTCCAGAGTAGTGATGGTAGTCGGGCGGGCGGGTGCAGGCAGCAATCGGTTGAAGAGCATGCATTTAGTTTTACTAGCATTTAAAAGCAGTTGGAGGCCACAGAAAGGAGTGTTGTGTGGCATTGAAGGTCGTTTGGAGGTTTGTTAACTTCTTTGGGAGCAGCGCACGAGGTGACCGTTTTGGAGAGCCTGGCGTGCCCAAAGTAAAATGCCTCCCATTCAGGCCCAGAAAATAGGATATGCACATATTTAGTACCATTGGATAGGAAACACTCTGCATTTTCTAAAAGTGTTAACATTTTGTCTGTGAGTATAACAGAACGAATATGGCAGGCAAAAACCAGAGGAATTTCTGTCCTGGAAAAAGTGGTTTTGACAGATTGCCTCATTTAGAACCCCTCCCTTATGAAGATGCCCATATAAGGGCATATGAATGCAGTACCTATCGCTTCCTCTGGATGTCAACAGTCTCGAGAAAGTGTTCTGATTCTTTTTAGATGCTTTTAGAGCAGAGAAGAAGACGAATAAGGAAGGGTCCACGCAGATATCAATACAAGTAAATGCGCGCTCCCGGCTGGCACGTTCTTTGGTTTTTTCCTTTCTTATTGCCCAGTTTATATTCCGGTTGAAATATTATACTATTTATACATAAAAGTGTTCCTAAGGATACATTTACAATTATGTTTGATTGTTCTTGGACAAGTTTATAGGTATAAGTTGAACGTGTTCTCTTCACGTTTCAATGGAGGAGTCGACGCTCTATTTTCTCATTATAACGCGCCAACCAAACAGAGATTTATGGATATAATACATTACTTTTTCTAACAAAAGAACCATGGATTATCTTCGTTGGACACTTGGGAAGCCCTCAGCAGAAGTTCTTCAACAGGTAATTGATTTGTTTTCGCTGTGAAATGTGTTATGTGTGAACCGTGATGGCTTATGAATTCATGGTAATGGAAAAATATGTTAGGTGCTACCCTCAAACAATCAAATGTGGTGCTTTCGCCGTAAATCTTTTTTGAAATCAGACAATGCTGTGATATTGCCAAGAAGCAGAGCTGTTGATGACTATGAAACACTTGTATATTGATGCATGTTTAATAATTCAACTTTTGGATTTTGAATTTGGCGCCTTGCATTTCACCTGGTAGTGTCCCACCGCTCCCTAAGTTAAGACAGTGTCCAAAGAAGGGCCAGATGTATACAGAATGGGGTCATATGCGTAGAGGTGGATCAGATAATCACCAGCAGCAAGAGCGACATCATTGACATATACAGAGAAAAGAGTCGATCCGAGAATTGAACCCTGTGGCACCCCCGTAGAGACTGCCAGAGGTCTGGACAACAGGCCCTCCGATTTGACACACTGAACTCTATCTGAGAAGTAGTTTTTGATCCAGTAAAGGCAGTCATTTGAGAAACCAAGGCTATTGAGTCTGCCGATAAGAATGCGGTGATTGACAGAGTCGAAAGCCTTGGCCAGGTCGATGAAGACGGCTGCACGGTACTGTCTTTTACCGATGGCTGTTATGATATTGTTTAGGACCTTGAGTGTGGCTGAAGTGCACCCATGACCAGCTCGGAAACCAGATTGCATAGCAGAGAAGGTACGGTGGGATTCTAAATGTTCGGTGATCTGTTTGTTAACTTGGCTTTCGAAGATTTTAAACAGGCAGGGCAGGAAGGATATAGGTTTATAACAGTTTTGGTCTAGAGTGTCTCCCCCTTTGAAGAGGGGGAGGACCGCGGCAGCTTTCCAATCTTTGGGGATGTAAGACGACACAAAAAAGAGGTTGAACAGGCTAGTAATAAGGGTTAAACAGGTTTGTTAGTTTCTGTGGTCAATGTGGAAAAGGGGAAGCCAGAAATCCAGAATCTAAGGTGTTTTTAGTCACTGCTTCTGTGGTCATTGGCTACAACATGCTGTCCTAAATGTTACCAAGGAGACCTCATCATCAGTGCAGAGGCCATGGATTACAGGCAGCATCCACAATGAGCTAAAGGCTAGAGCTGCCGCTTTCAAGGAGTGGGACTCTAACCCAGAAGCTTATAAGAAATCCCGCTATGCCCTCCGACGAACATCAAACAGACAAAGCATCAATACAGGACTAAGAAAGAGTCGTACTACACCGGCTCTGACACTCCTCGGATGTGGCAGGGCCTGCAAACCGTTACAGACTACAAAGGGAAGCACAGCCGAGAGCTGCCCAGTGACACAAGCCTACTTTTATGCTCGCTTTGAGGCAAATAACACTGGAACATACATGAGAGCACCAGCTGTACCGGAAGACTGTGTGATCACGCTCTCCGCAGCCGATGTGAGTAAGACCTTTAGACAGGTCAACATTCACAAGGCCACAGGGCGTGTACTGTGAGCATGCGCTGACCAACTTGCAAGTGTCTTCACATTTTCAACCTCTCCCTGTCCGAGTCGGTAATATCAACATGTTTTAAACAGACCACCATAGTGCCTGTGCCCAAGAACACTAAGGTAACCTGCCTAAATGACTACCAACCCATAGCACTCACGTCTGTAGCCATGAAGTACTTTGAAAGGCTGGTCATGGCTCACATCAACACCATCATCCCAGAAACCCTAGACCCACTCCAACATGCAGATCCACAGATGATGCAGTCTCTATTGCACGCCACACTGCCCTTTCCCACCTGGACAAAAGGAACACCTATGTGAGAATGCTATTCATTGACTACAGCTCAGCGTTCAACACAATAGTGCCCTCAAAGCTCATCACTAAGCAAAGGACCCTGGGACTAAACACCTTACTCTGCAACTGGATCCTGGCCTTCCTGATGGGCCGCCCCCAGGTGGTAAGGGTAGGTAACAACACATACGCCACGCTGATCCTCAACACAGGGGCCCCTCAAGGGTGCGTGCTCAGTCCCCTCCTGTACTCCCTGTTCACTCATGACTACACGGCCATGCAAAACTCCAACACCATCATTAAATTTCCCGATGACACAACAGTGGTAGGCCTGATCACCGACAACAATGAGACAGTCTATAGGGAGGAGGTCAGAGACATGGCCGTGTGGTGCCAGGACAACAACCTCTCCCTCAGTGGAGCAGGTTGAGAGCTTCAAGTTCCTTGGTGTCCACATCACCAACAAACTAACATGGTCCATACACACCATGACAGTCGTGAAGAGGGCATGACAAAACCTATTCCCCCTCAGGAGACTGAAAAGACTTGGCATGGGTCCTCAGATCCTCAAAAGGTTCTACAGCTGCACCATCGAGAGCATCCTGACTGGTTGCATCACTGCCTGTTATGGCAACTGCTCGGCCTCCGACCGCAAGGCACTACAGAGGGTAGTGCAAACGGCCCAGTACATCACTGGGGCCAAGCTTGCTGCCATCCAGGACCTCTACACCAGGCAGTGTCAGAGGAAGGCCCTAAAAATTGTCAAAGACACCAGCCACCCTAGTCATAGACTGTTCTCTCTGCTAACACACGGCAAGCGGTACAAGAGCGCCAAGTCTAGGTCCAAGAGGCTTCTAAACAGCTTCTACCCCCAAGCCATAAAACTCCTGAACATCTAGTCAAATGTCTACCCAGACTATTTGCATTGCCCCCTCTCTCCACACCACTGCCACTCTCTGTTGTCATCTATGCATATTCACTTTAATTAACTCTACCTACATGTACATAATACCTCAACTAACCGGTGCCCCCCGTACAATGACTCTGTATCGGCACCCCCCTGTATATATTGTTATTTTTTACGGCTACTCTTTAATTACTTGTTACTTTTATCTCTTATTCTTATCTGTATTCTTTGAAACTGCATTGTTGGTTAGGGGCCCGTAAGTAAGCATTTCACTGTAAGATCTACACCTGATGTATTCGGCGCATGTGACTAATATAATTTGATTTGATGTGATCATCCACTGAAGCCCATTTCATCCAAAAAATAAATACATTATATATACAGTTGATGTCGGAAGTTTAGGTTGGAGTCATTAAAACTCGTTTTTCAACCACTCCACAAATTTCTTGTTAACAAACTATAGTTTTGGCAAGTCGGTTAGGACATCTACTTTGTGCAAGACACAAGTAATTTTTCCAACAATTGTTTACAGACAGATTATTTCACTCATAATTCACTGTATCACAATTCCAGTGGGTCAGAAGTTTACATACACTAAGTTGACTGTGCTTTTAAAAAGCTTGGAAAATTCCAGAAAATGATGTCATGGCTTTAGAAGCTTCTGATAGGCTAATTGACATCATTTGGGTCAATTGGAGGGGTACCTGTGGATGTATTTCAAGGCCTACCTTCAAACTCAGTGCCTCTTTGATTGGCATCATGGGAAAATCTAAAGAAATCAGCCAAGACCTCCAAAAATTGTAGACCTCCACAAGTCTGGTTCATCCTTGGGAGCAATTTCCAAACGCCTGAAGGTACCACGTTTATCTGTACAAACAATAGTACGCAAGTATAAACACCATGGGACCACGCAGCCGTCATACTGCTCAGGTAGGAGACGTGTTCTGTCTCCTAGAGATGAACGTACTTTGGTGCGAAAAGTGAAAATCAATCCCAGAACAACAGCAAAGGACCTTGTGAAGATGCTGTAGGAAACAGGTACAAAAGTATCTATATAAACCACTTAGGGATCTTTGGGGCACTACCCGGTACAATGTAAGGCGCCAAATTCAAAATCCAAAAGTTGAATTATTAAACATTCATCAATATACAAGTGTTGCATAGCCATCACAAAATCTGATTCTTAGCAATATCACAGCGTTGTCAGATTTCAAAAAGGCTTTACAGCGAAAGCACAACATTTGATTGTTTGAGGATAGCACCTCTCATATTTATGCATTAGCATGAATTCATATCTTGCGCGGGTCACACAAAACCCATATAAGAGCTAAAATAAATCACTTACCTTTCGAAGAACTTCTGCTGAGGGCATCCCAAGTGTCCAAACAAGAGAATCCATGGTTCTTTTGTTAGAAAAAGTCATTTACTATATCCATAAATCTCTGTTTGGTTGGCGCGTTATGTTCAGAAAATCCACCGTCGAGTCGCCTGTTGTACAGTGAAGAGAAAGCGTTCAAATTATACCTATCAACTTTGCCCAAACAAATCAAACATCATTTATAATGCATCCTTAGGTATCCTTTCATGAATATTAATGATTTTACACGGATGATATCCTAAACGATACGAAAGGAAAATAAAGAGTGGCGTGCTCACGGTCTCGTGCCCAGGAAAACTTATTGACATCCGTGGTTCCTTCACTATTTCTTCATCTGTTCAGTTCTGTTCAATGATAAAGCCTTCAAACTATGTCTAAAGACTGTTGACATCTAGTGGATAGCCCTGTTTGTCTCTATGTTAAATCATCTGATCCCAGTCTAAATCGATAGCCCTGTTTGTCTCTGTGTTAAATCATCTGATCCCAGTCGAAATCGATAGCCCTGGTTGTCTCTGTGTTAAATCATCTGATCCCAGTTGAAATCTATAGCCCTGTTTGTCTCTGTGTTAAATCATCTGATCCCAGTCTAAATCAATAGCTCTGGTTGTCTCTGTGTTAAATCATCTGTCTACTGCTCTGCACAGTTCTTGAACTGACTGCAGGATGTTACAGCCCTGCAGTAGTCAGAACAGACATAAGGTAGAGGAGGAGATCAGAGGCCCTGGGAGAGCTCTTGAGGGCTATACTGCCCTACCATGCAAAACGGCAGTAACTGCTCATTTGGTCGAAAATGAGTTCATGTCATTTTTGCTATGTTAAATACATGGTGTATAGTATAGTATAGTATGGTGCTACATTAATACGTGGTGTATAGTATAGTATAGTATAGTATAGCATAGTATAGTATAGTATAGTATAGCATAGTATAGTATAGTATAGTATAGTATAGTATAGTATAGTGCTACATTAATACGTGGTGCATAGTATAGTATAGTATAGTATAGTATAGTATAGTATAGTATAGTATAGTATAGTATAGTATAGTGCTACATTAATACATGGTGTATAGTATAGTATAGTATAGTATAGTATAGTATAGTATAGTATAGTGCTACATTAATACATGGTGAATAGTATAGTATGGTATAGTATGGTATAGTGTAGTATAGTATAGTATAGTATAGTATAGTATAGTATAGTATAGTGCTACATTAATACATAGTGTATAGTATAGTATAGTATAGTATACATAGTGTATAGTATAGTATAGTATAGTATAGTATAGTATAGTATAGTATAGTGCTACATTAATACATGGTGTATAGTATAGTGTAATATAGTATAGTATAGTATAGTATAGTATAGTATAGTATAGTATAGTATAGTATAGTATAGTATAGTATAGTGCTACATTAATATATGGTGTATAGTTTAGTATAGTATAGTATAGTATAGTATAGTATAGTATAGTATAGTATAGTATAGTATAGTGTAGTATAGTATAGTATAGTATAGTATAGTATAGTATAGTGCTACATTAATACATGGTGTATAGTATAGTATAGTATAGTATAGTATAGTATAGTGCTACATTAATACATGGTGTATTGTATAGTATAGTGTAATATAGTATAGTATAGTATAGTATAGTGCTACATTAATATATGGTGTATAGTATAGTATAGTATAGTATAGTATAGTATAGTATAGTATAGTATAGTATAGTATAGTATAGTATAGTATAGTGCTACATTAATACATGGTGTATAGTATAGTATAGTATAGTATAGTATAGTATAGTATAGTATAGTATAGTATAGTATAGTATAGTGCTACATTAAATACATGGTGTATAGTATAGTATAGTTTAGTATAGCATACTATAGTGCTACATTAATACATGGTGTATAGTATAGTATAGTTTAGTATAGCATACTATAGTGCTACATTAATACATGGTATATAGTATAGTATAGTATAGTATAGTATAGTATAGTGCTACATTAATACATGGTGAATAGTATAGTATAGTATAGTGTAGTATAGTATAGTATAGTATAGTATAGTATAGTGCTACATTAATACATGGTGTATAGTATAGTATAGCATAGTATAGTATAGTATAGTATAGTATAGTATAGTATAGTATAGTATAGTATAGTATAGTGCTACATTAATGCATGGTGTATAGTATAGTATAGTATAGTTTAGTATAGCATACTATAGTGCTACATTAATACATGGTGTATAGTATAGTATAGTATAGTATAGTATAGTATAGTATAGTATAGTATAGTGCTACATTAATACATGGTGAATAGTATAGTATAGTATAGTATAGTGTAGTATAGTATAGTATAGTATAGTATAGTATTGTGCTACATTAATACATGGTGTATAGTATAGTATAGCATAGTATAGTATAGTATAGTATAGTATAGTATAGTATAGTATAGTGCTACATTAATGCATGGTGTATAGTATAGTATAGTATAGTATAGTTTAGTATAGCATACTATAGTGCTACATTAATACATGGTGTATAGTATAGTATAGTTTAGTATAGCATACTATAGTGCTACATTAATACATGGTGTATAGTATAGTATAGTATAGTATAGTATAGTATAGTGCTACATTAATACATGGTGAATAGTATAGTATAGTATAGTATAGTATAGTGTAGTATAGTATAGTATAGTATAGTATAGTATAGTATAGTATAGTATAGTATAGTATAGTGCTACATTAATACATGGTGTATAGTATAGTATTGCATAGTATAGTATAGTATAGTATAGTATAGTATAGTATAGTATAGTATAGTGCTACATTAATGCATGGTGTATAGTATAGTATAGTATAGTTTAGTATAGCATACTATAGTGCTACATTAATACATGGTGTATAGTATAGTATAGTTTAGTATAGCATACTATAGTGCTACATTACAGTTTTTCTCGATTGCTTAAACACATTTGCCCACTCTGACATCACATTTTCAAAACAGTTAACACACAGGATAAAACTGAAGCTCAATGGCCAAAAGGACTCATTTTGTTAGCAAAATGCTCTAACACTCACAAAACATTAAAAACATGCAACATAAGCAAATATTTCCATCAAACACCACAACTTGTGGTCAAATTAATTTATTCTTTCAATCAATCATTACACAATGGACAACAAAATACAGCCATCAATATTAAATATGATACTTTACAAACTCAAATGGATACCGGAAAAAAAAAGCTACCAAAGGAAACTTAAGGGTGGAAATACCTTTCAAAAAAATATATATATTTTATCTTTCACATTTAGTCCATTCGTTCTTGACGATTATGCCACAGGTTCTCATCAACATCGCATTGAATGTTTTCCCTTGCAATGCACCGAGGGAAATATCTCCTTGCATGGCGTATCCATCCCTGGCAGTCCTCTGCACCTATTGCCAGGTAACCAGCATTCATTGCCTCCAGGAGGGACATCTGCTCATATGGCCGGTGATCATACACCTTCCAACTCCAAGCAGAGAAGAACTCCTCCATTGGGTTCAGAAAAGGCGAGTATGCAGGGAGGAATTGCATCATAATACGAGGCTGTGCTGCAAACCATTCATTCACAAGGCGAGAGTGGTGGAAAGCCACATTGTCCCAAATTATGACATACAGAGTCATGCCAGGCCTCAACAGCCCTCTCTCTTCGGGTGGAATCAGTATTTCTTTCAATGCATCAAGAAATGTGATGAGGCGTTCTGTATTGTATGGGCCAATAGTTGGTATGTGGCAAAGGACCCCATCATTGGAGATGGCAGCACACATGGTGATATTGGCACCCCTTTGACCTGGCACTGTGACAGTGGCCCTCTGCCCAATGATGTTCCTCCCGCGTCTCCTCACTTTACAGAGGTTGAAGCCGGCTTCATCCACAAAAATGAATTTGTGATGTGCCCCTTCAGCTTCAAGCTCCATTATTCTCTAAGAAAAGAGCAAATTCATAAAGCAAATTATTCCAGTCGCATGTAACTATGGTAAACAAGGTATTACAATAAAAATCTGTACCTGCACATACTGGAATCGTGCCTCCTTTACGATGTCAGAGTTTCTTTGAAATGGAACTCTGTACAGCTGCTTCATTCTGACATGGTTTCGTTTAAGGACTCGATCTATAGTTGCCAAACTCACACTGTTTATATTTCTAAATGCTCCCTGATCTGCAATTACTGCTGCCTGGATGTCACGCAGTCTGATTGCATTGTTTGCCACTACCATATCTACAATGGCAGACTCCTGTTCAATACTAAATATCTTTCCTCTGCCACCAGTGTGTGGTAATGTGTGGATTCTATAAAGTAAAGCAAAAGCATGTCAAAATTGACATTACTGTATGACAGTCACATAAATGGGATTGATAAAACATCTGCATTGCTGTAGACACAGTTTGTTCTGCTAACAGGGCAATACAGTAAAGCTGAAATACACAGTGGTATACATTACAGTAACACTGTGAATTACCTGTTCTCATTCGAAAAAGCCTGACAATAGATGCCACAGTTCTCCGACTCAGAATGGGCTGGACCCTTTGTCCAGCCTCTCTGAAGGACAAGCCATGATTGATGACATGGTCAATAATTGTTGCCCGAATTTCATTTGAAACTTGAGCTCGATTTCGTCCTCTTGCTGCTGCAGCTCCTCCACCACGCATACAAACTCCTCTTCCTCGGGCCCCTCTGCCATGGCCTCTTGGTCTCCTTCCGTGCCTATGGCCTCTTTGATCCATGCTTGCAAATAGCAACACAGAGGTGGCATCTTTTATAGATGGATGAGGACTGATTGCTGATTGAAGAGTTGTGCAAATGAGTTTCACACAGGTGCATAGAGATTTATAATTATGCAGGTACTTTCTATCAGCTGTGAATAGATGTTTTCCTTTTGTTCAACACAGTGAATCCAATAGAGTTCGGGGTCTTTCAATGAGATCAGATGTAACTGTTTTGACAAAGGGTGTGAAAAATGTGTGAAACAAATGAAAAAGTGTTAAAACATTTGCAAGAGAAGACTTCTGCTGTGCTAAAAATGTGATGATGAAGATCAAGCGGATCTCAGTTTCATTTAGTGTGTCTTAGCAAATGAGAAAAACTGTAATACATGGTGTATAGTATAGTATAGTATAGTATAGTATAGTATAGTATAGTATAGTATAGTATAGTATAGTATAGTATAGTGCTACATTAATACATGGTGAATAGTATAGTATAGTATAGTATAATATAGTATAGTATAGTATAGTGTAGTATAGTATAGTATAGTATAGTGCTACATTAATACATGGTGAGTATAGTATAGTATAGTATAGTATAGTATAGTATAGTATAGTATAGTATAGAATAGTGCTACATTAATGCATGGTGTATAGTATAGTATAGTATAGTATAGTATAGTATAGTATAGTATAGTATAGTATAGTATGGTGTAGTATAGTATAGTATAGTGCTACATTAATGCATGCTTAATCATGTGGACAAGTATCCTGCCTCTATTGTGTTGTGTTTTGTAGTAAATGGGGGTCCTATTAGTATTATCTGCATCAAGTTTCTGTGAAACCAAGGTAAATAAAAGCCATTTTTCGCTATGAGCAGTTACTGCCTTTTTGCTTGCTAGGGCAGTATAGTTCTCTGGGTGGTTCCCAAATGGCACCCTATTCCCTATGAGCCCTAGTCAAAAGTAGCACACTATGTAGCGAATAGGGATCTATTTGTTGACGCAGCCTCTCCGTCTCACTAACGGTGGATAAAGAGAAGAATTATAAACTGGGTCAGAAATAGGGCCCTTGGAAACCAAAGAGTCCCATGGCAACCAGGATGACAGAGCCATTACCGTTCCATCTCTGTAAACACAATACAACACACAGCGTACTACATGTACAATATACTCGCTCTCTGGCCACACGTTCCCTCTCTTCCTCAAACTTCTTCGTCTAATCTCTCTCTCTCTCTCTCTTATTTTTATTTTTTTACATGAGATAAACGACCAATCTGCCCTCTCTCTTTATCTTTTGTAGCCAAATACAGATGACATGTACAACAAACCATCCTTCTTATATGCCTATCTAAACTTCAGCAGTCATAAAAAAAAAACATTTGTCCTCCAAAAAATACCCCAAAAACAATATTATGGCAATCCAATCCAATCCAATGTCTATGTAACTGTGTCTGTAGGGCGCTATATCAGCACATCACATATACAGTAGATTTCTCTAGCTGGTAGACATATTGGCCTATAGCATGTCTATCTTTTAATTGATCTCAATATGGCTGGATGGAACTGGTCAGAGAGAGAGAGAGAGAGAGAGAGAGAGAGAGAGAGAGAGAGAGAGAGAGAGAGAGAGAGAGAGAGAGAGAGAGAGAGAGAGAGAGAGAGAGAGAGAGAGAGAGAGAGAGAGAGAGAGAGAGAGAGAGAGAGAGAGAGAGAGAGAGAGAGAGAGAGAGAGAGAGAGAGAGAGAGAGAGAGAGAGAGAGAGAGAGAGAGAGAGAGAGAGAGAGAGAGAGAGAGAGAGAGAGAGAGAGAGAGAGAGAGAGAAAATAATACCAAAATATATGCTTGCTTTATCGACTTCCAAAAAGCATTTGATTCTATTTGGCATATGGGACTGTTCTAAAAAGTTATTGAAAGTGGTGTAGGGGTAAAACATATGACATAATTAAATCAATGTATACTGGCAATACGTGCGCCATTAAAATTGGCAAGAAAAGAACAGAACTCTTTACCCAGGGGCGGGGCCTTCGCCAGGAGTTGCAATCTGAGCCCTGCACTCTTCAATATTTACATCAACGAATTGGCCACTATTCTAGAAGAATCCTCTGCCCCTGGTGTTAGTCTCCACAATTCAGAGGTTAAATGCCTACTCTTCAGATGACCTATGCCTGCTGTCACCCACACCACATGGCCTACAGCAGAGACTGGACCTGCTAGAGCAGTACTGCCAGACCTGGGCCCTGGCAGTAAACCCCAAAAAGACTAAAATAATGATTTTTCAGAGAAGATCCAGATCTCAGGGAATTAGACCAAAGTTCTCAATTGGTACAAAATATATAGAGTACTGCACACACTACAACTACTTAGGTTTAAAAATAAGCTCAACTGGACACCTTAATGAGGCAGTGAATGAACTGAGAGAGAAAGCACGCAGGGCATTCTACGCCATTAAAAAACAAATTCAAATTGAAATACCTATTAAAATTTGGCTAAAACTTATTGAATGTGTCATTGAACCAATTGCACTTTATGGCAGCGAGGTGTGGGGTCCACTTGCAAAACAAGATTTCACCCAATGGGACAAACACCCCATTGAAACCCTGCATGCAGAGTTCTGTAAGATTCTCCTACATGTCCAGAGGAAAACTACAAACAATGCATGCAGGGCAGAATTAGGCCAATATCCACTAATAATAAAAACTCAAAAAGAGCAATTAAGTTTTGGAAACATCTAAAATACAGTGACCCCCTCTCATATCATTACCAAGCCCTGCAATGCCAAGAGCTGAGCAAAGAAAAGAGTCCCTCATCCAGCTGGTCCTGGGGCTGAGTTCACAAACCTGTTCTACTAACACACTGAAGCCTCAGGACCAGAACATCCAATCAATCAGAATAAACCAAATTACATCACAATCAAAACAAAACTACATTGCTCATTGGGAAACACAAGCACAAGCACAAAGCAAAATGCAGTGCTATCTGGCCCTAAATCGACAGTACACCGTGGCAAACTATTTGACCATGGTTACTGATCAAAACCTTAGAAAAACCTTGACAAAGTACAGGCTCAGTGAGCACAGCCTTGCCATTGAGAAGGGTCGACACAGGAAAACCTGGCTCCTGTAGAGGAAAGGCTGTGCAACCACTGCACCACAGCAGAACCTGAGACAGAGCTGCATTTCCTGACAACATGTCAAAAATATAAAACAATTAGAGAGTGTCATTTCCCCAAATTTGAAACCCATATTCAAGGTTTCAAAGACCTCTCTGATGAGAATAGGCTACCCATCCTGTTGGGGGAGGAAACAGAAAGCTGTGGGTTGGCAGCGCACTACATCGCTGCCTGCCATAAGATGAGGGACAGTGTCTGACAGACCAATCAACCTGCACATGTCTTCTACTATATGCTTATTGTTGTTGTTCAATGTGGTTATTTTGGTTATTGTTGTTACTGTTGTCCTGTTGACAATTTTGATTGTCATTATTTTCATATTGTAAATATCAAAGTAAGCTTTGGCAATATGTACCTTGTTACGTCATGCCAATAAAGCAAATTGAATTGAATTGAATTGAGAGAGAGAGAGAGAGAGAGAGAGAGAGAGAGAGAGAGAGAGAGAGAGAGAGAGAGGGGGGGAGAGAGAGAGAGAGAGAGAGGGGGGGAGAGAGGGGGAGAGAGAGAGAGAGAGAGAGAGAGAGAGAGAGAGAGAGAGAGAGAGAGAGAGAGAGAGAGAGAGAGAGAGAGAGAGAGGGGGAGAAACACACACATACAAATCACTCATCGATGTGGCCAGAAGCCGTGTTTTGTTATGATTCTGAACATGCAGATACACTACATGACCAAAAGTGTGTGGACACCTGCTCCTCCAATATCTCATTCCAAAATCATGGAGTTGGTCCCCTCTTTGCTGCTCTAACAGCCTCCACTCTTCTGGGAAGACTTTCCACTAGATGTTGGAACATTGCTGCGGGGACTTGCTACCATTCAGCCACAAGAGCATTAGTGAGGTCGGGCAGGTAGCGTTCTCTTGGCATCCGCAAAAACCCAGATTCGTCCGTCGGACTGCCAGATGGTGAAGCGTGATTCATCACTCCAGAGAACGCGTTTCCACTGCTCCAGTGTTCAATGGCAGCGAGCTTCACACCACTCCAGCCAACTCTTGGCGTTGCGCATGGTGATCTTAGGATTGTATGCAGCTGCTCAGCCAAAGGAACCCATTTCATTAAGCTTCCAAAGAACAATTATTGTGCTGATGTTTCTTCCAGAGGCAGTTTGGAACTCGGTAGTGGAGTGTTACAACCGAGGACAGAGGATTTTTACGCTCTACGCGCTTCAGCACTCGGCGGTCCTGTTCTGTGGGCTTGTGTGGCCTACCACTTTGCAGTTTAGCCATTGTTGCTCCTACATGTTTTCTGGGATTAAAAAGTAATTTTTGTCCCCCCCTTGGTGAGGGAAGGGTGTGTGACATGATAACATGGTCTGATCTCTGATTGGGCAACAGGACAGACACACACACCAAATCCACATGTTGACCAGTCAGAGTACAGACATGTGGGTCATGTGGTCATGTTATGTGTGTGCGTTATACAGGTCATTGGCCGCGGAAGAGGGTGAATCTGGCTGGACTTGATTGAAACAGCTTCCCACTGAGAGAGATTAGGACAGAGAACGAGAGGAAGGGGTGGATAACGGAGGAGAGAAAGAAGGGCAAGAGAGAGGATGAAGAGAGTGTCAGAGGGAGAGAGGAGTGGGACTAAGTGAGAGAGAGAGAGAGAGAGAGAGAGAGTGCCCTGGGTGGGTGTTGGCCCTTAGCTCTGGTCAGAGTGGTAGGAGATGTGGCTGTTATATGAGCGAGAGGGGGGGAGGAGGAGGAGAGAATGCTGGCAGTTTCTCTCTCTATGTGGGACAGAATTATTTTCAGAGACAAGTGAAGGAAGAAGAAGAGAGGAAGGGAGGGAGAGAGAGACAAAGGATGAGAGTGATGGAAGGAGGAATGACGGTCGGAGGGAGGGAGAGAAAGAGGAAGAATGACAGCAATGAAGGGAGGAATGATGGTGGAAGGATGGAGGGAGAGAGAGAGGGAGGATGACAGAGTACATCCTAAGACCTCCTGGTTAGGGTTAGAGAGGGTTAGGTCAGAACAGAGAGGGTTAGGTCAGAACAGAGAGGGCTAGGGTCTGAACAGAGAGGGTTAGGGTCAGAAGAGAGAGGGTTAGGGTCAGAAGAGAGAGGGTTAGGGTCAGAACAGAGAGGGTTAGGGTCAGAACAGAGAGGGTTAGGGTTAGAAAAGAGATGGTCAGAACAGAGAGGGTTAGGTCAGAACAGAGAGGGTTAGGGTCAGAACAGAGAGGATTAGGTCAGAACAGAGAGGGTTAGGGTCAGAACAGAGAGGGCTAGGGTCAGAACAGAGAGGATTAGGGTCAGAACAGAGAGGGTTAGGTCAGAACAGAGAGGGTTAGGGTCAGAACAGAGAGGGCTAGGGTCAGAACAGAGAGGGTTAGGGTTAGAAAATAGATGGTCAGAACAGAGGGTTAGGGTCAGAACAGAGAGGGTTAGGGTCAGAACAGAGAGGGTTAGGGTCAGAACAGAGAGGATTAGGGTCAGAACAGAGAGGGTTAGGGTCAGAACAGAGAGGGTTAGGGTCAGAACAGAGAGGGTTAGGGTCAGAACAGAGAGGGTTAGTGTCAGAACAGAGAGGGTTAGGGTTAGAAAAAAGATGGTCAGAACAGAGAGGGTTAGGGTCAGAACAGAGAGGGTTAGGGTCTGAACCGAGAGGGTTAGGGTCAGAAGAGAGAGGGTTAGGGTCAGAACAGAGAGGGTTAGGGTCAGAACAGAGAGGGTTAGGGTCAGAACAGAGAGGGTTAGGTCAGAACAGAGAGGATTAGGGTCAGAACAGAGAGGGTTAGGTCAGAACAGAGAGGGTTAGGGTCAGAACAGAGAGGGCTAGGGTCAGAACAGAGAGGGTTAGGGTTAGAAAATAGATGGTCAGAACAGAGGGTTAGGGTCAGAACAGAGAGTGTTAGGGTCAGAACAGAGAGGGTTAGGGTTAGAAAAGAGATGGTCAGAACAGAGGGGGTTAGTGTCAGAACAGAGAGGGTTAGGTCAGAACAGAGAGGGTTAGGGTCAGAACAGAGAGGGTTAGGGTCAGAACAGAGAGGGTTAGGGTCAGAAGAGAGAGGGTTAGGGTCAGAACAGAGAGGGTTAGGGTCAGAACAGAGAGGGTTAGGGTCAGAACAGAGAGGGTTAGGGTCTGAACAGAGAGGGTTAGGGTCAGAAGAGAGAGGGTTAGGGTCAGAACAGAGAGGGTTAGGGTCAGAACAGAGAGGGTTAGGGTCAGAACAGAGAGGGTTAGGTCAGAACAGAGAGGGTTAGGGTCAGAACAGAGAGGGTTAGGGTCAGAACAGAGAGGGTTAGGGTCAGAACAGAGAGGGTTAGGGTCAGAACAGAAAGGGTTAGGTCAGAACAGAGATGGTTTGGGTCAGAACAGAGAGGGTTAGTGTCAGAACAGAGATGGTTAGGGTCAGAACAGAGAGGGTTAGGGTCAGAACAGAGAGGGTTAGGGTTAGTCGGAGAGGGTTAGGGTCAGGACAGAGAGGGTTAGGGTCAGAACAGAGAGGGTTAGGGTCAGAACAGAGAGGGTTAGGGTCAGAACAGACAGATTTAGGGTCAGAACAGAGAGTGTTAGGGTCAGAATAGGGAGAGACACAGGGCTCTCATAAGGTCAAGGGCAAGAAGAACGGAGTATGGTGTTTGTGTGTGTGTGTACAGTGTGTGTGTGCAGTGTGTGTATGTTTTTGTGTCTATGGTGTGTGTGTAGATTCTGTTTGTGCATCTTTCACTCGCCTCGTATAAGTCTGCATTGTTTGATTAATTGTGTGTGTGTGTGTTTTGTTCTTGCTCAATGTATTTGTATAATTTGTCTAATTGAGTGTGTTTGACTGTGTGTGTGTGTGTGTGTTTTGTTCTTGCTCAATGTATTTGTATAATTTGTATAATTGAGTGTGTTTGACTGTGTGTGTGTGTGTGTGTGTGTGTTTGGTTGGGTGTCAGTGTTTATGCTCTTTGTCCATTCATTCCAGATAATATGCATGAATGCCCAGACCCCGACAATACGGACCATTATGTCTGGAGGACAATAGATAGACAGAGAGAGTGTGTGTGCTTGTGCATGTCACAATGGAGACAAAAAGTCACCCACAAACTAGATGGGGACAGTAGATTTGAGCCAATCCCCAGAACCCCATAGCAAATCAATTACTATAGCCACAATGATAAGATCATTTAATTTATTAAGGCATTGGTTAAAATCTGTCACGTCAGTCATTCATTGTCAAACTCAGAAAAAGTAAATGTTTGACTAAAGCCATGTAAGGTAGAGTGGACACTTATTACCAAGGGTGCAACTTTCACTGGGGACGGGGGGGACATGTGGACGGGGGGACATGTGGACGGAGGGGACATGTGGACGGGGACATGTGGATGGGGGGACATGTGGACGGGGACATGTGGACGGGGGGCATGTGGACGGGGGACATGTGGACGGGGGACATGTGGACCGGGGACATGTGGACGGGGGGACATTTGGACCGGGGGACATTTGGACGGGGACATGTGGACGGGGACATGTGGAAGGGGGACATGTGGACGGGGGGACATGTGGAAGGGGGACATGTGGACGGGGGGACATTTGGACGGGGACATGTGGACGGGGGGACAATGAAATTGCATTTTTGTCCTCCCCGCTCTAGTTTTATCGTTGTAATGTGATACCAAACGAGGCAACGGTGTGCTTTAGGACCGTGCGGATGCCTCTGCGAGGTTGGGTACTCTGTTTGGAGTGTTTATCAAAATGGATAAAAAAAATATATTTTAGAAAAAATTGAAATAAATGATGTAAGTTGCGCCCATCGCTTATCAAAACCATATCATTAACAGAACCAGTCTCTTCTAAGAGAAAATTGGTATTCTAAGAAGGCCTGACTTATGAGTAATTTACAATAACTATGGAAGACTAACACGGAACCCAAACCGGCTGGGCGCGTGCGCCATCGTGCTCCATCGTGCGCCATCGAGAGCCATCGTGCTCCATCGTGCGCCATCGTGCGCCATCGTGCGCCATCGTGCGCCATCGTGCTCCATCGTGCGTCATCGTGCTCCATTGTACATACATTTATTTTGTCCCACCACACCAAACGCGATCACGACACGCAGGTTAAAATATCAAAACAAACTCTGAACCAACTATATTAATTTGGGGACAGGTCGAAAAGCATTAAACCTTTATGGCAATTTAGCTAGCTAGCTTGCACTTGCTAGCTAATTTGTCCTATTTAGCTAGCTTGCTGTTGCTAGCTAATTTGTCCTGGGATATAAACATTGAGTTGTTATTTTACCTGAAATGCACAAGGTCCTCTACTCCGACAATTAATCCACACATTAAACAGTCAACCGAATCGTTTCTAGTCATCTCTCCTCCTTCTAGGCTTTATCTTCTCTTTACTTTATATTGCTATTGACAACTTTCATAAATTAGGTGCATTACCGCCACTGACCTCGTTCATCTTTCAGTCACCCACGTGGGTATAACCAATGAGGAGATGGCACGTGGGTACCTGCTTCTATAAACCAATGAGGAGATGGGAAAGGCAGAACTTGCAGCGCGATCTGCGTCACAAATAGAACTGACTTCTATTTTATCCCTTGGCAACGCAGATGCTCGTTGGCGCGCGCGAGCAGTGTGGGTGCAATAATTGAATAATATAGATTTCTAAATGTATTTTGCAACACTCGCGCACGCGACGCGAGCAGTGTAGTCAGCCTGTTAAATATAAATAATAGTAATACCTTCATTCATCTGATGGTATGAATTTTTTGAGGATCAATTGTGACCGACTGGCTCGTTTTGGTCTTATTTGAAATTATGTTTTTAACATTGGATAAAAGTAGACTCAGAGGTAGAAAATGGTATAGCGTACACTACAGTTGAGGAACAATGGGAAAGTAATTCTGCTTTGAAAGTTGATAAACTTGTAAGCTCACTTTTGAGAAAATGGCCTTTGAATGTTTTGGCAAAACTACTGGAGAGTTCTTCTTTGTCTCCACCCATTCAGCATCATTCACACCCTCTTAAGTTTTACCCCATCCATCTCTGTAAGGGTTGTCCTAACAACAGCAGTTAAACACCCAAGCTAACTGGCTAACGTTGGCTAACTTGCTAGCTACTTCCAGACACAAATAAGAGAACAGCTCACTTTGACCATTTTACTCACCCTAGCAGAGCTGGTTAGGCTGTTTTTATGTTATCCAGAGCGTTGGTGACTTCAACTTACGATTTACAATTTTTTTGCCAACGTTTACTGACACCAAGGAACTTGAAGCTCTCAACCTGCTCCCCTACAGCCCATCGATGAGAATGGGGGCGTGCTCAGTCCTTCTTTTCCTGTAGTCCACAATCATCTCCTTTGTCTTGATTACGTTGAGAGATTGTTATTCTGGCACCACCCGGCCAGGTCTCTGACCTCCTCCCTATAGGCTGTCTCGTTCTTGTCAGTGATCAGGCCTACCACTGTTGTGTCATCTGCAAACTTAACTACTTACGGAGTGGTGGTGCGCCCACTCCCGACACTACCTGGTGAAATGTGAGGCACCAAATTCAAAATCCAAAAGTTTAATTATTAAACATTCATCAATATACAAGTGTTGCATAGTCATCAAAAGCTGTGATTCTTTGCAAAATCTCAGCGTTATCAGATTTCAAAAAGGCTTTATGGCGAAAGCACAACATTTGATTGTTTGAGGGTAGCACCTCTGATATTTATGCATTAGCATAAATCCATAACCCAACACGGGTCTCAAAAAACGCCTAAAATCGCTAATATAAAATCCATTACCTTTCGAAGAACTTCTGCTGAGGGCTTCCCAAGTGTCCAATGAAGACAATACATGCTTCTTTTGTTAGGAAAAGTCATTTATTATATCCATAAGTCTCCATTTGGTTGGCGCGTTATGATCATAAAATCCACCGTTGCCCATTGAACCGTGAAGAGAACGCGTTCACATTATACCTATACACTTGTCCAAGAACAATCAAACATCATTGATAATGTATCCTTAGGAACACTTTTATGTATATTTACTATCATATTTCAACCGGATTATAAACTGGACGATAGGACAGGAAAAAACAACAGCGCGCGTGAGCCCGTGAACGCGCTACCTCTTCTGTTTACATCCGATGACAAGTTCGAAATTCTTCTTTTATTACCATCCAGAGCAACCTAACTTCACCAAACACTGTCTAGAGACTGTTGACATCTAGTGGAAGCAATAGGTACTGCAATCTTACTCCCATATATAGCTGTTTTCAATAGGGAGGGGTTCAAAATGAGGCAATGTGTCAAAAAAACTTTTTCCAGGCCAGAAATTCCTCGGGTTTTCGCCTGCTATATTAGTTCTGTTATACTCACAGACAATATTTTAACACTCTTAGAAACTCCAGAGTGTTTCCCATCCAATAGTACTAATTATGTGCATATCCTATTTTCTGGGCCTGAGTGGCAGCCCTTTTACTTTGGGCACGCCAGACTCTCCAAAACCGACACCTCAGCTGCCGCTCCCTAAGAAGTTAATGTGAGCCATTATGAGCCTTTACAGACGTGAGTGCTCTGGGTCTTTAGTAATTTAGGCAGGTTACCTTCGTGTTCTTGGGCACAGGGACTATGATGGTCTGCTTGAAACATGTTGGTATTACAGACTCAATCAGGGACATGTTGAAAATGTCAGTGAAGACACCTGCCAGTTGGTCAGCACATGCCCGGAGCACAAGTCCTGGTAATCCATCTAGCCCCGTGGCCTTGTGAGTGTTGACCTGTTTAAAGGTCTTACTCACGTCGGCTACGGTGAGCGTGATAGCACAGTCGTCCGGAACAGCTGATGCTCTCATGCAAGCCTCAGTGTTGCTTGCCTCGAAGCGAGCATAGAAGTAATTTATCTCGTCTGGTAGGCTCTTGTCCCTGGGTAGCTCGCAACTGTGCTTCCCTCTGTAGTCTGTAATGGTTTGCAGGCCCTGCCACATAAGACGAGCATCGGAGCCGGTGTAGTACAATTCAATCTTAGTCCTGTATTGGCGCTTTGCCTTTTTGATGGTTCGGAGGGCATAGCAGGATTTCTTATAAGCTTCCGGGTTGGAGTCCCGCACCTTGAATGCGGCAGCTCCTCCCTTTAGCTCAGTGTGAATTTTGCTTGTAATCCATGGCTTCTGGTTGGGGTATGTATGTACAGTCAATGTGGGGATGACGTCTTCGATGCACTTATTGATAGTGCCAGTGACTGATGTGGTGTACTCCTCAATGCCATCGGAAGAATCCCGGAACATATTCTTTCTGTGCTAGCAAAACAGTCCTGTAGTTTAGCATCTGCTTCATCTGACCACTTTTTTATAGACCGAGTCGCTGGTGCTTCCTTCTTTAATTTTAGCTTGTAAGCAGGAATCAGGAGGATAGAATTGTGGTCAGATTTGCCAAATGGAGGGCGATAGAGAGATTTGTATGCGTCTCTGTGTGTGGAGTACAGGTGATCTAGAATGTTTTAACATGCTGATATAAATGAGGTAAAACGGATTTAAGTTTCCCTGCATCAAAGTCCCCGGCCTCTAGGAACACCGCCTCTGGGTGAGCGGTTTCCTGTTTGCTTATTTCCTTATACAGCTGACTGAGTGCAGTCTTAGTGCCAGCATCCGTCTGTGGTGGTAAATAAACAGCCATGAAAAGTATAGATGAAAACTCTCTTGGCAAATAGTGTGGTCTACAGCTTATCATGAGATACTCTGCTTCAGGCGAGCAAAATTGAGAGACTTCCTTAGATTTCGTGCACCAGCTGTTGTTTACAAATATGCACAGACCCCCCCATCTTACCGGAGGGTGTTTGTTTATTTTTACTACTTTCTAAATAGTAGAATAATAGTGAAGACATCAAAACTATGAAATAACACATGGAATCATGTAGTAACCAAAAAAAGTGTTAAACAAATAAAAATATATGTTATATTTATATTCTTCAAAGTAGCCACCCATTCCTTTGATGACAGCTTTGCACACTCTTGGCGCACAATTGGCCCAGCGTCGTCTGTGTTTGGCCGGGGTAGGCCGTCACCGTAAATAAGAATTTGTTCTTAACTGACTTACCTAGTTAAATGAAGGTTAAATAAATAAACATCTGACATTAAAAATGAAACATCGCTACTGCCACAATATCAATATTTCCTTCAGGCAATCGTATTACTCATTCATTCATTCATTCATTCATTTATTAATTTATTGTCAAACACTCACTTGTTTTCTCCACACTGAAAGGTCATATTTCTCAGTGTGGTGGTGAAATTTTCTGACAGCTGTTCCATTCTCTCTGTTCCATTCTCTCTGGTCCATTCTCTCTGTTCCATGCTCTCTGTTCCAGGCTATCTGTTCCATTCTCTCTGTTCCATTCTCCCTGTACCATTCTCTCTGTTCCATTCTCTCTGTTCCATTCTCCCTGTTCCATTCTCCCTGTTCCATTCTCCCTGTTCCATTCTCCCTGTTCCATTCTCCCTGTTCCATTCTCTCTGTTCCATTCTCTCTGTTCCATTCTCCCTGTTCCATTCTCCCTGTTCCATTCTCCCTGTTCCATTCTCTCTGTTCCATTCTCTCTGTTCCATTCTCCCTGTTCCATTCTCTCTGTTCCATTCTCCATGTTCCATTCTCTCTGTTCCATTCTCTCTGTTCCATTCTCTCTGTTCCAATCCACCTGTTCCATTCTCCCTGGTCCGTTCTCCCTGTTCCGTTCTCCCTGTACCGTTCTCCCTGTTCCGTTCTCCCTGTTCCGTTCTCCCTGTTCCGTTCTCTCTGTTCCATTCTCCTTGTTCCATTCTCCCTGTTCCATTCTCTCTGTTCCATTCTCAATGTTCCATTCTCCCTGTTCCATTCTCCCTGTTCCATTCTCTCTGTTCCATTCTCCCTGTTCCATTCTCTCTGGTCCATTCTCCCTGTTCAAATCTCTCTGTTCCATTCTCTCTGTTCCATTCTCCCTGTTCCATTCTCCCTGTTCCATTCTCTCTGTTCCATTCTCCCTGTTCCATTCTCCCTGTTCCATTCTCCCTGTTCCATTCTCTCTGTTCCATTCTCCCTGTTCCATTCTCCCTGTTCCATTCTCTCTGTTCCATTCTCCCTGTTCCATTCTCCCTGTTCCATTCTCCTGTTCCATTCTCCCTGTTCCATTCTCTCTGTTCCATTCTCTCTGTTCCATTCTCCCTGTTCCATTCTCTCTGTTCCATTCTCCCTGTTCCATTCTCCCTGTTCCATTCTCCCTGTTCCATTCTCCTGTTCCATTCTCCCTGTTCCATTCTCTCTGTTCCATTCTCCCTGTTCCATTCTCCCTGTTCCATTCTCCCTGTTCCATTCTCCCTGTTCCATTCTCTCTGTTCCATTCTCTCTGTTCCATTCTCCCTGTTCCATTCTCCCTGTTCCATTCTCCATGTCCCATTCTCTCTGTTCCATTCTCCCTGTTCCATTCTCCTTTTCCATTCTCTCTGTTCCATTCTCCCTGTTCCATTCTCCCTGTTCCATTCTCCCTGTTCCATTCTCTCTGTTCCATTCTCCCTGTTCCATTCTCCCTGTTCCATTCTCCCTGTTCCATTCTCCATGTCCCATTCTCTCTGTTCCATTCTCCCTGTTCCATTCTCTCTGTTCCATTCTCTATGTCCCATTGTCCCTGTTCCATTCTCCCTGTTCCATTCTCCCTGTTCCATTCTCTCTCTGTTCCATTCTCTCTGTTCCATTCTCTCTGTTCCATTCTCCCTGTTCCATTCTCTCTGTTCCATTCTCTCTGTTCCATTCTCTCTGTTCCATTCTCTATGTCCCATTCTCCCTGTTCCATTCTCCCTGTTCCATTCTCTCTGTTCCATTCTCCCTGTTCCATTCTCTCTGTTCCATTCTCTCTGTTCCATTCTCTCTGTTCCATTCTCCCTGTTCCATTCTCCCTGTTCCATTCTCTCTGTTCTATTCTCCCTGTTCCATTCTCCCTGTTCCATTCTCCCTGTTCCATTCTCTCTGTTCTATTCTCCCTGTTCCATTCTCCCTGTTCCATTCTCCCTGTTCCATTCTCTCTGTTCCATTCTCCCTGTTCCATTCTCTCTGTTCCATTCTCTCTGTTCCATTCTCCCTGTTCCATTCTCCCTGTTCCATTCTCTCTGTTCCATTCTCTATGTCCCATTCTCTCTGTTCCATTCTCCCTGTTCCATTCTCTCTCTGTTCCATTCTCTCTGTTCCATTCTCTCTGTTCCATTCTCCCTGTTCCATTCTCTCTGTTCCATTCTCCCTGTTCCATTCTCCCTGTTCCATTCTCTCTGTTCCATTCTCTCTGTTCCATTCTCTCTGTTCCATTCTCCCTGTTCCATTCTCCCTGTTCCATTCTCCCTGTTCTATTCTCCCTGTTCCATTCTCCCTGTTCTATTCTCCCTGTTCCATTCTCCTTGTTCCATTCTCCCTGTTCCATTCTCCCTGTTCCATTCTCTCTGTTCTATTCTCTCTGTTCCATTCTCCCTGTTCCATTCTCTCTGTTCCATTCTCCCTGTTCCATTCTCCCTGTTCCATTCTCCCTGTTCCATTCTCTCTGTTCCATTCTCCCTGTTCCATTCTCCCTGTTCCATTCTCCCTGTTCCATTCTCTCTGTTCCATTCTCCCTGTTCCATTCTCCCTGTTCCATTCTCTCTGTTCTATTCTCTCTGTTCCATTCTCTCTGTTCTATTCTCCCTGTTACATTCTCCCTGTTACATTCTCCCTGTTCCATTCTCCCTGTTCTATTCTCTCTGTTCCATTCTCCCTGTTCCATTCTCTCTGTTCTATTCTCCCTGTTCCATTCTCCCTGTTCCATTCTCCCTGTTTCATTCTCTCTGTTCTATTCTCTCTGTTCCATTTGCCCCTGTTCCATTCTCTCTGTTCTATTCTCTCTGTTCCATTCTCCCTGTTCCATTCTCTCTGTTCTATTCTCCCTGTTCCATTCTCCCTGTTCCATTCTCCCTGTTCCATTCTCCCTGTTCCATTCTCTCTGTTCTATTCTCTCTGTTCCATTCTCTCTGTTCCATTCTCTCTGTTCCATTCTCCCTGTTCCATTCTCCCTGTTCCATTCTCCCTGTTCCATTCTCCCTGTTCCATTCTCTCGGTTCCATTCTCTCTGTTCCATTCTCTCTGTTCTATTCTCTCTGTTCCATTCTCCCTGTTCCATTCTCTCTGTTCTATTCTCTCTGTTCCATTCTCTCTGTTCTATTCTCTCTGTTCCATTCTCCCTGTTCCATTCTCTCTGTTCCATTCTCCCTGTTCCATTCTCCTGTTCCATTCTCTCTGTTCCATTCTCTCTGTTCCATTCTCTCTGTTCTATTCTCTCTGTTCCATTCTCCCTGTTCCATTCTCTCTGTTCCATTCTCTCTGTTCCATTCTCTCTGTTCTATTCTCTCTGTTCCATTCTCCCTGTTCCATTCTCTCTGTTCCATTCTCTCTGTTCCATTCTCTCTGTTCTATTCTCTCTGTTCCATTCTCCCTGTTCCATTCTCCCTGTTCCATTCTCTCTGTTCCATTCTCTCTGTTCCATTCTCCCCGTTCCATTCTCTCCGTTCTATTCTCTCCGTTCCATTCTCTCCGTTCTATTCTCTCCGTTCCATTCTCTCTGTTCCATTCTCTCTGTTCTATTCTCTCTGTTCCATTCTCCCTGTTCCATTCTCCCTGTTCCATTCTCTCTGTTCTATTCTCTCTGTTCCATTCTCCCTGTTCCATTCTCTCTGTTCTATTCTCTCTGTTCCATTCTCTCTGTTCCATTCTCTCTGTTCTATTCTCTCTGTTCCATTCTCTCTGTTCCATTCTCTCTGTTCTAATCTCTCTGTTCCATGCTCTCTGTTCCATTCTCTCTGTTCCATTCTCCCTGTTCCATTCTCTCTGTTCCATTCTCTCTGTTCCATTCTCCCTGTTCCATTCTCTCTGTTCCATTCTCTCTGTTCCATTCTCTATGTCCCATTCTCTCTGTTCCATTCTCCCTGTTCCATTCTCTCTCTGTTCCATTCTCTCTGTTCCATTCTCTCTGTTCCATTCTCCCTGTTCCATTCTCTCTGTTCCATTCTCCCTGTTCCATTCTCCCTGTTCCATTCTCTCTGTTCCATTCTCTCTGTTCCATTCTCCCTGTTCCATTCTCCCTGTTCCATTCTCCCTGTTCTATTCTCCCTGTTCCATTCTCCCTGTTCTATACTCCCTGTTCCATTCTCCTTGTTCCATTCTCCCTGTTCCATTCTCCCTGTTCCATTCTCTCTGTTCTATTCTCTCTGTTCCATTCTCCCTGTTCCATTCTCTCTGTTCCATTCTCCCTGTTCCATTCTCCCTGTTCCATTCTCCCTGTTCCATTCTCCCTGTTCCATTCTCCCTGTTCCATTCTCCCTGTTCCATTCTCTCTGTTCTATTCTCCCTGTTCCATTCTCCCTGTTCCATTCTCTCTGTTCTATTCTCTCTGTTCCATTCTCTCTGTTCTATTCTCCCTGTTACATTCTCCCTGTTCCATTCTCCCTGTTCCATTCTCCCTGTTCTATTCTCTCTGTTCCATTCTCCCTGTTCCATTCTCTCTGTTCCATTCTCTCTGTTCCATTCTCTCTGTTCTATTCTCCCTGTTCCATTCTCTCTGTTCTATTCTCCCTGTTACATTCTCCCTGTTACATTCTCCCTGTTCCATTCTCCCTGTTCTATTCTCTCTGTTCCATTCTCCCTGTTCCATTCTCTCTGTTCCATTCTCTCTGTTCCATTCTCTCTGTTCCATTCTCCCTGTTCCATTCTCTCTGTTCCATTCTCCCTGTTCCATTCTCCCTGTTCCATTCTCCCTGTTCCATTCTCCCTGTTCCATTCTCTCTGTTCTATTCTCTCTGTTCCATTCTCCCCGTTCCATTCTCTCCGTTCTATTCTCTCCGTTCCATTCTCTCCGTTCCATTCTCTCCGTTCCATTCTCTCTGTTCTATTCTCTCTGTTCCATTCTCTCTGTTCTATTCTCTCTGTTCCATTCTCCCTGTTCCATTCTCCCTGTTCCATTCTCTCTGTTCTATTCTCTCTGTTCCATTCTACCTGTTCCATTCTCTCTGTTCTATTCTCTCTGTTCCATTCTCTCTGTTCCATTCTCTCTGTTCTATTCTCTCTGTTCCATTCTCTCTGTTCCATTCTCTCTGTTCCAATCTCTCTGTTCCATGCTCTCTGTTCCATTCTCTCTGTTCCATTCTCCCTGTTCCATTCTCTCTGTTCCATTCTCTCTGTTCCATTCTCCCTGTTCCATTCTCTCTGTTCCATTCTCTCTGTTCCATTCTCTATGTCCCATTCTCTCTGTTCCATTCTCCTGTTCCATTCTCTCTCTGTTCCATTCTCTCTGTTCCATTCTCTCTGTTCCATTCTCCCTGTTCCATTCTCTCTGTTCCATTCTCCCTGTTCCATTCTCCCTGTTCCATTCTCTCTGTTCCATTCTCTCTGTTCCATTCTCCCTGTTCCATTCTCCCTGTTCCATTCTCCCTGTTCTATTCTCCCTGTTCCATTCTCCCTGTTCTATACTCCCTGTTCCATTCTCCTTGTTCCATTCTCCCTGTTCCATTCTCCCTGTTCCATTCTCTCTGTTCTATTCTCTCTGTTCCATTCTCCTGTTCCATTCTCTCTGTTCCATTCTCCTGTTCCATTCTCCTGTTCCATTCTCCCTGTTCCATTCTCTCTGTTCCATTCTCCCTGTTCCATTCTCCTGTTCCATTCTCCTGTTCCATTCTCTCTGTTCCTATTCTCCCTGTTCCATTCTCCCTGTTCCATTCTCTCTGTTCTATTCTCTCTGTTCCATTCTCTCTGTTCTATTCTCCCTGTTACATTCTCCTGTTCCATTCTCCTGTTCCATTCTCCTGTTCTATTCTCTCTGTTCCATTCTCCTGTTCCATTCTCTCTGTTCCATTCTCTCTGTTCCATTCTCTCTGTTCTATTCTCCCTGTTCCATTCTCTCTGTTCTATTCTCCCTGTTACATTCTCCCTGTTACATTCTCCCTGTTCCATTCTCCCTGTTCTAATCTCTCTGTTCCATTCTCCCTGTTCCATTCTCTCTGTTCCATTCTCTCTGTTCCATTCTCTCTGTTCCATTCTCCCTGTTCCATTCTCTCTGTTCTATTCTCCCTGTTCCATTCTCCCTGTTCCATTCTCCCTGTTCCATTCTCTCTGTTCTATTCTCTCTGTTCCATTTGCCCCTGTTCCATTCTCTCTGTTCTATTCTCTCTGTTCCATTCTCCCTGTTCCATTCTCCCTGTTCTATTCTCCCTGTTCCATTCTCCCTGTTCCATTCTCCCTGTTCCATTCTCTCTGTTCTATTCTCTCTGTTCCATTCTCTCTGTTCCATTCTCTCTGTTCCATTCTCCCTGTTCCATTCTCCCTGTTCCATTCTCCTGTTCCATTCTCTCTGTTCCATTCTCTCTGTTCCATTCTCTCTGTTCTATTCTCTCTGTTCCATTCTCCCTGTTCCATTCTCTCTGTTCTATTCTCTCTGTTCCATTCTCTCTGTTCTATTCTCTCTGTTCCATTCTCCCTGTTCCATTCTCCCTGTTCCATTCTCTCTGTTCCATTCTCTCTGTTCCATTCTCCCTGTTCCATTCTCTCTGTTCCATTCTCCCTGTTCCATTCTCCCTGTTCCATTCTCTCTGTTCCATTCTCTCTGTTCCATTCTCTCTGTTCCATTCTCTCTGTTCCATTCTCCCTGTTCCATTCTCCCTGTTCCATTCTCTCTGTTCCATTCTCTCTGTTCTATTCTCTCTGTTCCATTCTCCTGTTTCATTCTCCCTGTTCCATTCTCTCTGTTCTATTCTCTCTGTTCCATTCTCCCCGTTCCATTCTCTCCGTTCTATTCTCTCCGTTCCATTCTCTACGTTCTATTCTCCCTGTTCCATTCTCTCTGTTCTATTCTCTCTGTTCCATTCTCTCTGTTCTATTCTCTCTGTTCCATTCTCCCTGTTCCATTCTCCCTGTTCCATTCTCTCTGTTCTATTCTCTCTGTTCCATTCTCCCTGTTCCATTCTCTCTGTTCTATTCTCTCTGTTCCATTCTCTCTGTTCCATTCTCTCTGTTCTATTCTCTCTGTTCCATTCTCTCTGTTCCATTCTCTCTGTTCCAATCTCTCTGTTCCATGCTCTCTGTTCCATTCTCTCTGTTCTATTCTCTCTGTTCCATTCTCTCTGTTCCATTCTCTCTGTTCCATTCTCTCTGTTCCATTCTCTCTGTTCCATTCTCTCTGTTCTATTCTCTCTGTTCCATGCTCTCTGTTCCATTCTCTCTGTTCTATTCTCCCTGTTCCATTCTCTCTGTTCCATTCTCTCTGTTCCATTCTCTCTGTTCCATTCTCTCTGTTCCATTCTCTCTGTTCTATTCTCTCTGTTCCATGCTCTCTGTTCCATTCTCTCTGTTCTATTCTCTCTGTTCCATTCTCTCTGTTCCATTCTCTCTGTTCTATTCTCTCTGTTCCATTCTCTCTGTTCCATTCTCTCTGTTCTATTCTCTCTGTTCCATGCTCTCTGTTCCATTCTCTCTGTTCTATTCTCTCTGTTCCATTCTCTCTGTTCCATTCTCTCTGTTCCATTCTCTCTGTTCCATTCTCTCTGTTCCATTCTCTCTGTTCTATTCTCTCTGTTCCATTCTCTCTGTTCCATTCTCTCTGTTCTATTCTCTCTGTTCCATTATCTCTGTTCCATTCTCTCTGTTCTATTCTCTCTGTTCCATTCTCCCTGTTCCATTCTCTCTGTTCTATTCTCTCTGTTCCATTCTCTCTGTTCCATTCTCTCTGTTCTATTCTCTCTGTTCCATTCTCTCTGTTCCATTCTCTCTGTTCTATTCTCTCTGTTCCATGCTCTCTGTTCCATTCTCTCTGTTCTATTCTCTCTGTTCCATTCTCTCTGTTCCATTCTCTCTGTTCCATTCTCTCTGTTCAATTCTCTCTGTTCCATGCTCTCTGTTCTATTCTCTCTGTTCCATGCTCTCTGTTCTATTCTCCCTGTTCCATTCTCCCTGTTCCATTCTCCCTGTTCCATTCTCTCTGTTCTATTCTCCCTGTTCCATTCTCCCTGTTCCATTCTCTCTGTTCTATTCTCTCTGTTCCATTCTCTCTGTTCTATTCTCCCTGTTACATTCTCTCTGTTCCATTCTCTCTGTTCCATTCTCTCTGTTCTATTCTCTCTGTTCCATTCTCTCTGTTCCATTCTCTCTGTTCTATTCTCTCTGTTCCATTCTCCCTGTTCCATTCTCTCTGTTCCATTCTCTCTGTTCCATTCTCTCTGTTCTATTCTCTCTGTTCCATTCTCCCTGTTCCATTCTCCCTGTTCCATTCTCTCTGTTCTATTCTCTCTGTTCCATTCTCCCCGTTCCATTCTCTCCGTTCTATTCTCTCCGTTCCATTCTCTCTGTTCTATTCTCTCTGTTCCATTCTCTCTGTTCTATTCTCTCTGTTCCATTCTCTCTGTTCTATTCTCTCTGTTCCATTCTCCCTGTTCCATTCTCCCTGTTCCATTCTCTCTGTTCCATTCTCCCTGTTCCATTCTCTCTGTTCTATTCTCTCTGTTCCATTCTCTCTGTTCCATTCTCTCTGTTCTATTCTCTCTGTTCCATTCTCTCTGTTCCATTCTCTCTGTTCTAATCTCTCTGTTCCATGCTCTCTGTTCCATTCTCTCTGTTCTATTCTCTCTGTTCCATTCTCTCTGTTCCATTCTCTCTGTTCCATTCTCTCTGTTCCATTCTCTCTGTTCCATTCTCTCTGTTCTATTCTCTCTGTTCCATGCTCTCTGTTCCATTCTCTCTGTTCCATTCTCTCTGTTCCATTCTCTCTGTTCCATTCTCTCTGTTCCATTCTCTCTGTTCCATGCTCTCTGTTCCATTCTCTCTGTTCTATTCTCTCTGTTCCATTCTCTCTGTTCCATTCTCTCTGTTCTATTCTCTCTGTTCCATTCTCTCTGTTCCATTCTCTCTGTTCTATTCTCTCTGTTCCATGCTCTCTGTTCCATTCTCTCTGTTCCATTCTCTCTGTTCTATTCTCTCTGTTCCATTCTCTCTGTTCCATTCTCTCTGTTCCATTCTCTCTGTTCCATTCTCTCTGTTCCATTCTCTCTGTTCTATTCTCTCTGTTCCATTCTCTCTGTTCCATTCTCTCTGTTCTATTCTCTCTGTTCCATTCTCTCTGTTCCATTCTCTCTGTTCTATTCTCTCTGTTCCATGCTCTCTGTTCCATTCTCTCTGTTCTATTCTCTCTGTTCCATTCTCTCTGTTCCATTCTCTCTGTTCTATTCTCTCTGTTCAATTCTCTCTGTTCCATGCTGTCTGTTCTATTCTCTCTGTTCCATGCTCTCTGTTCCATTCTCCCTGTTCCATTCTCCCTGTTCCATTCTCCCTGTTCCATTCTCTCTGTTCTATTCTCCCTGTTCCATTCTCCCTGTTCCATTCTCTCTGTTCTATTCTCTCTGTTCCATTCTCTCTGTTCTATTCTCCCTGTTACATTCTCTCTGTTCCATTCTCTCTGTTCCATTCTCTCTGTTCTATTCTCTCTGTTCCATTCTCTCTGTTCCATTCTCTCTGTTCCATTCTCTCTGTTCTATTCTCTCTGTTCCATTCTCTCTGTTCCATTCTCTCTGTTCTATTCTCTCTGTTCCATGCTCTCTGTTCCATTCTCTCTGTTCTATTCTCTCTGTTCTATTCTCCCTGTTCCATTCTCTCTGTTCTATTCTCTCTGTTCCATTCTCTCTGTTCCATTCTCTCTGTTCTATTCTCTCTGTTCCATTCTCTCTGTTCCATTCTCTCTGTTCTATTCTCTCTGTTCCATGCTCTCTGTTCCATTCTCTCTGTTCTATTCTCTCTGTTCCATTCTCTCTGTTCTATTCTCTCTGTTCCATTCTCTCTGTTCCATTCTCTCTGTTCCATTCTCTCTGTTTCATTCTCTCTGTTCTATTCTCTCTGTTCCATGCTCTCTGTTCCATTCTCCCTGTTCCATTCTCCCTGTTCCATTCTCCCTGTTCCATTCTCTCTGTTCTATTCTCCCTGTTCCATTCTCCCTGTTCCATTCTCTCTGTTCTATTCTCTCTGTTCCATTCTCTCTGTTCTATTCTCCCTGTTCCATTCTCTCTGTTCCATTCTCTCTGTTCTATTCTCTCTGTTCCATGCTCTCTGTTCCATTCTCTCTGTTCTATTCTCTCTGTTCTATTCTCTCTGTTCCATGCTCTCTGTTCCATTCTCTCTGTTCTATTCTCTCTGTTCCATTCTCTCTGTTCCATTCTCTCTGTTCCATTCTCTCTGTTCTATTCTCTCTGTTCCATTCTCTCTGTTCCATTCTCTCTGTTCTATTCTCTCTGTTCCATGCTCTCTGTTCCATTCTCTCTGTTCTATTCTCTCTGTTCTATTCTCCCTGTTCCATTCTCTCTGTTCCATTCTCTCTGTTCCATTCTCTCTGTTCCATTCTCTCTGTTCTATTCTCTCTGTTCCATGCTCTCTGTTCCATTCTCTCTGTTCTATTCTCTCTGTTCTATTCTCCCTGTTCCATTCTCTCTGTTTTATTCTCTCTGTTCCATTCTCTCTGTTCCATTCTCTCTGTTCTATTCTCTCTGTTCCATTCTCTCTGTTCCATTCTCTCTGTTCTATTCTCTCTGTTCCATTCTCTCTGTTCCATTCTCTCTGTTCTATTCTCTCTGTTCCATGCTCTCAGTTCCATTCTCTCTGTTCTATTCTCTCTGTTCTATTCTCTCTGTTCCATGCTCTCTGTTCCATTCTCTCTGTTCTATTCTCTCTGTTCCATTCTCTCTGTTCCATTCTCTCTGTTCCATTCTCTCTGTTCTATTCTCTCTGTTCCATTCTCTCTGTTCCATTCTCTCTGTTCTATTCTCTCTGTTCCATGCTCTCTGTTCCATTCTCTCTGTTCTATTCTCTCTGTTCTATTCTCCCTGTTCCATTCTCTCTGTTCTGTTCTATTCTCTCTGTTCCATTCTCTCTGTTCCATTCTCTCTGTTCTATTCTCTCTGTTCCATTCTCTCTGTTCCATTCTCTCTGTTCTATTCTCTCTGTTCCATGCTCTCTGTTCCATTCTCTCTGTTCTATTCTCTCTGTTCCATTCTCTCTGTTCCATTCTCTCTGTTCTATTCTCTCTGTTCCATTCTCTCTGTTCCATTCTCTCTGTTCCATTCTCTCTGTTCCATTCTCTCTGTTCTATTCTCTCTGTTCCATGCTCTCTGTTCCATTCTCCCTGTTCCATTCTCCCTGCTCCATTCTCCCTGTTCCATTCTCTCTGTTCTATTCTCCCTGTTCCATTCTCCCTGTTCCATTCTCTCTGTTCTATTCTCTCTGTTCCATTCTCTCTGTTCTATTCTCCCTGTTCCATTCTCTCTGTTCCATTCTCTCTGTTCTATTCTCTCTGTTCCATGCTCTCTGTTCCATTCTCTCTGTTCTATTCTCTCTGTTCTATTCTCTCTGTTCCATGCTCTCTGTTCCATTCTCTCTGTTCTATTCTCTCTGTTCCATTCTCTCTGTTCCATTCTCTCTGTTCCATTCTCTCTGTTCTATTCTCTCTGTTCCATTCTCTCTGTTCCATTCTCTCTGTTCTATTCTCTCTGTTCCATGCTCTCTGTTCCATTCTCTCTGTTCTATTCTCTCTGTTCTATTCTCCCTGTTCCATTCTCTCTGTTCTATTCTCTCTGTTCCATTCTCTCTGTTCCATTCTCTCTTTTCTATTCTCTCTGTTCCATGCTCTCTGTTCCATTCTCTCTGTTCTATTCTCTCTGTTCTATTCTCCCTGTTCCATTCTCTCTGTTCTATTCTCTCTGTTCCATTCTCTCTGTTCCATTCTCTCTGTTCCATTCTCTCTGTTCCATTATCTCTGTTCCATTCTCTCTGTTCCATTCTCTCTGTTCCATTCTCCCTGTTCCATTCTCTCTGTTCTATTCTCTCTGTTCCATGCTCTCTGTTCCATTCTCTCTGTTCTATTCTCTCTGTTCTATTCTCTCTGTTCCATGCTCTCTGTTCCATTCTCTCTGTTCTATTCTCTCTGTTCCATTCTCTCTGTTCCATTCTCCCTGTTCCATTCTCTCTGTTCTATTCTCTCTGTTCCATTCTCTCTGTTCCATTCTCCCTGTTCCATTCTCTCTGTTCTATTCTCTCTGTTCCATGCTCTCTGTTCCATTCTCTCTGTTCTATTCTCTCTGTTCTATTCTCTCTGTTCCATTCTCTCTGTTCCATTCTCCCTGTTCTATTCTCTCTGTTCTATTCTCTCTGTTCCATGCTCTCTGTTCCATTCTCTTTTCCATTCTCTCTGTTCCATTCTCTCTGTTCCTGCTCTAGTTCCCTGCTCTCTGATTCATAGTCATGGGATTACACCCATGCACCACCCACGTCCAAAACACCCTAGAATAACCCAAGCCTACTTGACGGTAATAGTGCTCAGTGTTTCTGAAGTCATTTCCCGACGTCTTCAGGACATGGATAGATGTCCAATGTTCAACATCAATCTTGAAGGACTTGTCTTCTGTTTAGGTGTGGAAAAATGCATCCAAGGTGAATGGCATGAGAATGATAAAACATTGATATTCCCTGTTCTGGAAACCGAGTCGGGTCCAGAGTAGACGACTGTAGGTGTGCCTGTATTTATTGGTACTGTGCCTTTAAGGGAGTCCCATGGACACCGAGGTCTTTTTCCGCAAGGGAGCCCTGCATACACAGCATTCACTATGTACAATACATTACACAAATATATATATATGAATTAATGGAAGCTTCTGATAATTCTAAGAGCAATCCATAGAGGTTGACCCCTTATAAACTGTTTGCTGACATAGGTAACACTTGCATGTGTGTGTGTGTGTGTGTGTGTGTGTGTGTGTGTTACAGCGTTGGTTAGAGAAAGGATACCTAGACAGTTGTACAACTGAAGCAGTCAACTGAAATGTGTCTTCCGCATTTAAATCAGAGAGGTGCGCGGGGGGGGGCTGCCTTAATCAACGTCCACGGTGCCCGGGGCAGCAGTTTCTGTTCTGGGTTAACGGCCTAGTTCAGGGACAGAACGGCAGATTTTTTTTTTCCCCACCTTGCAACTCTGGGATTCGAGCCAGTGACCTTTCCGTTACTGGCCCAACGCTCTTAACCGATAAGCTAGTGAGAGAATAGTCATATATTATGATTCCACGTTATTCATGAAACTCTGTCTGAATGGCTACCACTGGCTGTATGCATCCAAAATGGCGCTCTATTCCCATAGAGCTCTGCTCAATTGTAGGCTGCCATTTGGGACGCAGACAATATGTTTCTATTCCTGTAGTTTACCTGTATGTGTTTTAAAGGTTGAGAGCACCAAATGGAGTATGTGTACCAATCTCTGCCTCTCTCCCATCTCCTTCCCACCTCTCTCTCTCTCTCTCTCTCTCTCTCTCTCTCTCTCTCTCTCTCTCTCTCATAATCTGGGGTTAATCTGTAGACAAGGAGGTGACTGTGGAGACGTCCGGAGGGAGGGAACAGAGAAAGAGAGAGAGAGAGAGAGAGAGAGAGAGAGAGAGAGAGAGAGAGAGAGAGAGAGAGAGAGAGAGAGAGAGAGAGAGAGAGAGAGAGAGAGAGAGAGAGAGAGGAATGAGTCTTGTATTGTCAGATGATAATGGACAGCACAGCAGAAGTGAGAGAGAGAGAGAGTGTGTGTATCTAAGTGCATGTGTGTGTGTGTTTGTGTGTGTGTGTTCCCCTCCAGGTCAGAGAGACTGTTGTCCAGATAACACGAGTCTGACATGACAGACAGACAGAGACCCTTTCACCACCACAGACACCAGTGACAGTGTGTGTGTGTGTGTGTGTGTGTGTGTGTGTGTGTGTGTGTGTGTGTGTGTGTGTGTGTGTGTGTGTGTGTGTGTGTGTGTGTAATCCACACACACAGTGGTGCATTGTTAGTTTCTGATGAGAACAATAGTCTCTCTATCAGACAGAATATTAGTTATTTCGGCTAGTTGGCTTGGGCTGATAAATGATCAACAATAACACAAACACACACTGAAACGCACAAACACACACACACTAAAATGTACGCACATACCCACCTTTCAGCCTCTTTTCCATGCAATAATATCAAATCAATAATCGCCTTAGAAACAAGTAAGAATTAAGAAGATTAAGAAATAGGAGAAGTGGGACGTGGAAAGGATTATAAAGGCATTCTAATACCAGAACAAGAAAAGAGAGTGTACAGATGTGAGATCTTCATTTGATCACCCCTTTTGTTGTAGATAATTTTCCTGCACGGCAGGTAAATGCAAAACTAGTAGTGTGTTCGAGGTTTAAAAAAAAAAATGCTTCTTAAAATGTCACACTTGATTTGCCATTAGACATCCTATTAATCATAATCCACATAATAATTACTATTTTCCTGTTGTCGCAGGATTATTTTCCTGCCGTAGTAACCTGGCTCAAATTAAGATCCTACATCTGTATATCGACAAGCAAAGAGAGAAAGAGAGTATTTTTTTCCAGGTCAGCCCTAGTGCCCGGGGCTAAACTTTCCGTTCTGTTACTGTTTTTCTTCTCCTCTTTTCCCTCTTTCCCTCTCTCGCCCGGGGGCAAAGTCGAGCTGCAACAGGATTCAGTCCTGTTCCCACGGAGACCAGAGAGACATTGCTGCCATGACAACAAGGCTTCATCGCTCACTGGAGCGGAGAACTAGACCCAGCACTCTTCTGCTGTCGTACTCTATCTTTCACATTGTTTGGCATCTATTTCTCTCCCTCACTCTTGATCTATCTCAATTTTTCTATGCCTCTCTCTCAATCTAAACTGAACAAAAATATAAACGCAACATGCAAAAATGGCTACGATTTTACTGAGTTACAATTCATATAAAAAAAATCTGTCAATTTAAATAAATAAATTTGGCTCTAATCTATGGATTTCACATGACTGGGCAGGGCCCAGCACTTGAGAGCCAGGCCCAGCCAATGAGAATTAGTTTTTTTCCACAAAAGGGCTGGTGTGAACACACGTGGTCTGTGGTTGTGAGGCTGGTTGGACGTACTGCCAAATTCTCGAAAACGACATTGGAGGCTTATGGTAGAGAAATTAACATTTAATTCTCTGGCAACAGCTCTGGTGGCACTGCATCTCAGTGCTAGAGGCGTCACTACAGACCCAGGTTCGATTCCAGACTGTATCACAACCGGCCGTGATTGGGAGTCCCATAGGTCGGCGCAATTGGCCCAGCGTTGTCCGGGTTTGGCCGGGGTAGGCCGTCATTGTAAACTAAGGATTTGTTCTTAACTGACTTGCCTAGTTAAATAAAGGTTAAATAAATAAAGAAATGGTGGACATTCCTGCAGACAGCATTCCAAATGTACGTTCCCTCAAAACTTCACACATCTGTGGCATTGTGTTGTCTGACAAAACTGCACATTTTATAGTGAACTTTTATTGTCCCCAGCACAAGGTGCACCTTTGTAATGATCATGCTGTTTAATCAGCTTCTTGATATGCCACACTTGTCAGGTGGATGGATTATCTTGGCAAAGGAGAAATGCTCACTAACAGGGATGGAAACACTTTTGCTGCTTTTTGTGTGTATGGGATCTTTTCTTCCAACTCATTAAAGATGTTACGTTTATATATTTTTGTACATACAGTTGAAGTCGGAAGTTTACATACACTTAGGTTGGAGTCATTAAAACTCGTATTTCAACCACTCCACAAATTTCTTGTTAACAAACTATAGTTTTGGCAAGTCAGTGCATGACACAAGTAATTTGTCCAACACAGACAGATTATTTCACTTATAATTCACTGTATCACATTTCCAGTGGGTCAGAAGTTTACATACACTACGTTGAATGTGCCTTTAAACAGCTTGGAAAATTCCAGAAAATGATGTCATGGCTTTAGAAGCTTCTGATAGGCTAATTAACATGATTTGAGTCAATTGGAGGTGTACTTGTGGATGTATTTCATGGCCTACCTTCAAACTCAGTGCCTCTTTGATTCACATCATGGGAAAATCATAAGAAGTCAGCCAAGACCGCAGAAAAAAATTGTAGACCTTCACAAGTCTGGTTCATCCTTGGGAGCAATTTCCAAATGCCGGAAGTTACCACGTTCATTTGTACAAACAATAGTACGAAAGTATAAACACCATGGGACCACGCAGCCGTCACACCGCTCAGGAAGGAGACGCATTCTTTGGTGCGAAAATTGCAAATCAATCCCAGAACAACAGCAAAGGACCCTGTGAAGGTGCTGGAGGAAACAGGTACAAAAGTATTTATATCCATAGTAAATCGAGTCCTATATCGACATAACCTGAAAGGCCGCTCAGCAAGGAAGAAGCCACTGCTCCAAAACCGCCATAAAAAAGCCAGACTACGGTTTGCAACTGCACATGGGGACAAAGATCGTACTTTGTCCTCTGGTCTGATGAAACAAAAATAGAACTGTTTGGCCATAATGACCATCGTTATGTTTGGAGGAAAAGGGGGAGGCTTGCCAGCTGAAGAACACCATCCCAACCGTGAAGCACAGGGGTGGCAGCATCATGTTGTGGGGGTGCTTTGCTGCAGGAGGGACTGGTGCACTGCACAAAATAGATGGCATCATGAGGAAGGAAATGTATGTGAATATTTTGAAGCAACATCTCAAGACATCTTTGGGATGTTAAAGCTTGGTCGCAAATGGGGTCTTCCAAATGGACAATGACCCCAAGCATACTTCCAAAGTTGTGGCAAAATGGCTCAAGGACAACAAAGTCAATGTATTGGAGTGGCCATCACAAAGCCCTGACCTCAATCCTATAGAAAATTTGTGGGCAGTTACACCAGCTCTGTGAGGAGGAATGGGCCAAAATTCACCCAACTTATTGTGGGAAGCTTGTGGGAGGCTACCCAAAACATTTGACCCAAGTTAAACAATTTAAAGGCAATGCTACCAAAACTAATTGAGTGTATGTAAACTTATGACCCACTGGGAATGTGATGAAAGAAATAAAAGCTGAAATAAATAATTCTCTCTACTATTATTCTGACATTTCACGTTCTTAAAATAAAGTGGTGATCCTAACTGACCTAAGACCGGGAATTTTTACTAGGATTAAATGTCAGGAATTGCTAAAAACTGAGTTTAAATGTATTTGGCTAAGGTGTATGTAAACTTGCGACTTCAACTGTATCTATATTCTTTCTGTCTCCTCCCTCTCCACTCTCTTTATCCTCTCACTCTCCTTTTCACCTTTACATTATCTTGTTCCTTGTTTACCTTCACATGGAGAGAGAGAGAGAGAGAGAGAGAGAGAGAGAGAGAGAGAGAGAGAGAGAGAGAGAGAGAGAGAGAGAGAGAGAGAGAGAGAGAGAGAGGATGAAGTGTCTCTTTCTCTCTCTCTCACCTCTCTTCTCTACCTGTCTGACTCTCCTCCTCTCATCCTTGCAAGGATGAGAATTAAACTGACGGTGAGATAATTGAATCACAATTCAGACAACACAAACATGCATACACACACCCCACTAGAGAATTGATGAACTGAGTGGCTGTGAACAAAATAGAGAATAGGACAATCACATCAAGCCCTGGTGCTTGACGTTTCATCATGTGGTTCTTCACCAGGTGACGTTCTCTACAGAACGTGGTAGCAGAATTAATGATAAAATGAAGCCTTAATCACACACATTGTTGATTGAATGGTTGATTGGATTATTCATGGGATAATTGATTGAGTGCAATCACTCATATAGTATAATTTGGTACGCAAATGCACTTCTATCTCTCTAGATACAATTGTGTTGCAAGAAGCCATCCTCTAACTTTGTGTTGAAGCTACAGACGAGCCCAGAGAGAGGAGGTGTTTCTGCCCTGTTCCCCTCTTTTTCATTTCTATCCCTCATCAAACCCGTCTCTCGTTCCCTCGCTCCGTGTCTGGCTCCCCCTGATGTAGAGTGACATTTAGTGCAGCCTGCCCTTTACGGTTTGTCGTCTATTTCTCTACATTATCTTAGTCGTTAGAGAGAAGGAGACATGTAAGGGCGATGGTGACATGGCAGGGTGTGTGTGTGTGTGTGTGTGTGTGTGTGTGTGTGTGTGTGTGTGTGTGTGTGTGTGTGTGTGTGTGTGTGTGTGTGTGTGTGTGTGTGTGTGTGTGTGTGTGTGTGTGTGTGTGTGTGTGTGTGTGTGTGTGTGAGTGTGTGTGTGTGTGTGTAAGACACAGGTGTTAGGGGTAGTAGTAGTGATAGTGAAGACAGTGGTGATAGTTGTGATAATGGTGATAGTGGTGATAGTGGTAGTAGTGGTGATAGTGGTGATAGTGGTGATAGTGGTGATAATGGTGATAGTGGTAGTAGTGGTGATAGTGGTGATAGTGGTAGTAGTGGTAGTAGTGGTGATAGTGGTGATAGTGGTTATAGTGGTGATAGTGGTGATAGTGGTAGTAGTGGTGATAGTGGTAGTAGAGGTGATAGTGGTAGTAGTGGTGATAGTGGTCATAGTGGTGATAGTGGTGATAATGGTGATAGTGGTAGTAGTGGTGATAGTGTTGATAGTGGTAGTAGTGGTGATAGTGGTGATAGTGGTGATAGTGATAGTGGTGATAGTGGTGATAGTGGTGATAGTAGTGGTGATAGTGTGGTAGTATAGTGGTGATAGTGGTGATAATGGTGATGGTGTGATGATAGTGGTGATAGTGGTGATAGTGGTGATAGTGGTGATAGTGGTGATAGTGGTGATAGTGGTGATAGTGGTAGTATAGTGGTGATAGTGGTGATAGTGGTGATAGTGGTGATAGTGGTGATAGTGGTGATAGTGGTGATAGTGGTGATAGTAGTGGTGATAGTGGTGATAGTGGTGATAGTGGTAGTGGTGATAGTGGTGATGATAGTGGTATGGTGGTGATAGAGGTGAGTGGTGATAGTGGTGATGGTGGTGATAGTGGTGATAGTGGTGATAGTGGTGATGAGTGGTGATAGTGGTGATGGTGGTGATAGTGGTGTGGTGATAGTGGTGATAGTGGTGATGGTGGTGATAGTGGTGATAGTGGTGATAGTGGTAGTAGTGGTGATGGTGGTAGTAGTGGTGATGGTGGTAGTGGTGATAGTGGTGATAGTGGTGATAGTGGTGATGGTGGTGATGGTGGTAGTAGTGGTGAGGTGGTGATAGTGGTGATAGTGGTAGTAGTGGTGATAGTGGTGATAGTGGTGATAGTGGTGATAGTGGTGATAGTGGTAGTGGTGGTGATAGTGGTGATGGTGGTGATGGTGGTGATAGTGGTGATGGTGGTGATAGTGGTGATAGTGGTGATGGTGGTGATAGTGGTGATAGTGGTGATAGTGGTGATAGTGGTAGTAGTGGTGATAGTGGTGATGAGTGGTGATAGTGGTGATAGTGGTGATAGTGGTGATAGTGGTGATAGTGGTGATAGTGGTGATAGTGGTGATAGTGGTAGTGGTGATAGTGATGATGGGTGATAGTGGTGATAGTGGTGATAGTGGTCATAGTGGTGATAGTGGTAGTAGTGGTGATAGTGGTGATAGTGGTAGTAGTGGTGATAGTGGTGATAGTGGTGATAGTGGTGATAGTGGTGATAGTGGTGATAGTGGTGATAGTGGTGATAGTGGTGATAGTGGTAGTAGTGGTGATAGTGGTGATAGTGGTGATAGTGGTGATAGTGGTGATAGTGGTGATAGTGGTGATAGTGGTGATAGTGGTGATAGTGGTGGTAGAGGTGATAGTGGTGATAGTGGTGATAATGGTGATAGTGGTGATAGTGGTGATAGTGGTCATAGTGGTGATAGTGGTAGTAGTGGTGATAGTGGTGATAATGGTGATAGTGGTGATAGTGGTGATAGAGGTGATAGTGGTGATAGTGGTCATAGTGGTGATAGTGGTAGTAGTGGTGATAGTGGTGATAGTGGTGATAGTGGTAGTAGAGGTGATAGTGGTGATAGTGGTGATAATGGTGATAGTGGTGATAGTGGTGATAGTGGTGATAGTGGTCATAGTGGTGATAGTGGTGATAGTGGTGATAGTGGTAGTAGTGGTGATAGTGGTGATAGTGGTGATAGTGGTGATAGTGGTAATAGTGGTGATAGTGGTGATAGTGGTGATAGTGGTAGTAGAGGTGATAGTGGTGATAGTGGTGATAGTGGTAGAAGAGGTGATAGTGGTGATAATGGTAGTAGAGGTGATAGTGGTAGTAGTGGTGATAGTGGTGATAGTGGTAGTAGTGATAGTGGTGATAGTGGTGATAGTGGTGGTGGTGATAGTGGTGATAGTGGTGATAGGTGGTGATAGTGGTGATAGTGGTAGTAGAGGTGATAGTGGTAGTAGTGGTGATAGTGGTGATAGTGGTGATAGTGGTGATAGTGGTAGTAGTGGTGATAGTGGTGATAGTGGTGATAGTGGTGATAGAGGTGATAGTGGTGATAGTGGTAGTAGAGGTGATAGTGGTGATAGTGGTGATAGTGGTAGTAGTGGTGATAGTGGTGATAGTGGTGATAGTGGTGATAGTGGTAGTAGTGGTGATAGTGGTGATAGTGGTGATAGTGGTAGTAGTGGTGATAGTGGTAGTAGTGGTGATAGTGGTAGTAGTGGTGATAGTGGTGATAGTGGTGATAGTGGTGATAGTGGTGATAGTGGTGATAGTGGTAGTAGTGGTGATAGTGGTGATAGTGGTAGTAGAGGTGATAGTGGTAGTAGTGGTGATAGTGGTGATAGTGGTGATAGTGGTGATAGTGGTAGTAGTGGTGATAGTGGTGATAGTGGTGATAGTGGTGATAGTGGTGATAGTGGTGATAGTGGTGATAGTGGTGATAGTGGTGATAGTGGTAGTAGTGGTGATAGTGGTGATAGTGGTGATAGTGGTGATAGTGGTGATAGTGGTAGTAGAGGTGATGGTGGTGTAGGGTGATAGTGGTGATAGTGTGATAGTGGTGGTGATAGTGGTGATGGTTGTGGTAGGGTGATAGTGCTGATAGTGGTGATAGTGGTAGTAGTGGTTGTAGTGGTGATAGTGGTGATAGTGGTAGTAGTGATAGTGGTGATAGTGGTGATGGTGGTAGTATGGTGGTGATAGTGGTGATAGTGGTAGTAGTGGTGATAGTGGTGATAGTGGTGATAGTGGTGATAGTGGTAGTAGTGGTGATAGTGGTGGTAGTGGTAGTAGTGGTGATAGCGGTGATAGTGGTGATAGTGGTGATAGTGGTAGTAGTGGTGATAGTGGTGATAGTGGTAGTAGTGGTGATAGTGGTGATAGTGGTAGTAGAGGTGATAGTGGTGATAGTGGTAGTAGTGGTGATAGTGGTGATAGTGGTGATAGTGGTGATAGTGGTAGTATTGGTGATAGTGGTGATAGTGGTGATAGTGGTGATAGTGGTGATAATGGTGATAGTGGTGATAGTGGTGATAGTGGTGATAGTGGTAGTAGTGGTGATAGTGGTGATAGTGGTGATAGTGGTAGTAGTGGTGATAGTGGTAGTAGTGGTGATAGTGGTGATAGTGGTGATAGTGGTGATAGTGGTAGTAGTGGTGATAGTGTGGTGATATGGTGCTGATGGTGGTGATGTGTGAGTGGTGGTAGTGATAGTGGTGAGATAGTGGTGATAGTGATAGTGGTGATAGTGGTGATAGTGGTAGTAGTGGTGATAGTGGTGATAGTGGTGATAGTGGTGATAGTGGTGATAGTGGTGATAGTGGTGATAGTGGTGATAGTGGTGATAGTGGTGATAGTGGTGATAGTGGTGATAGTGGTGATAGTGGTGATAGTGGTGATAGTGGTGATAGTGGTAGTAGTGGTGATAGTGGTAGTAGTGGTGATAGTGGTGATAGTGGTGATAGTGGTGATAGTGGTAGTAGTGGTGATAGTGGTAGTAGAGGTGATAGTGGTGATAGTGCTGATAGTGCTGATAGTGGTGATAGTTGTAGTAGAGGTGATAGTGCTGATAGAGGTGATAGTGGTAGTAGTGGTTGTAGTGGTGATAGTGGTTCTAGTGGTAGTAGTGGTGATAGTGGTTCTAGTGGTAGTAGTGGTGATAGTGGTTCTAGTGGTAGTAGTGGTAGTAGTGGTAGTAGTGGTGATAGTGGTGGAAACACCTGCTTCCTTCGGTTGCGCCTCAAAAGGCACTCTATTCCCTATATAGTGCACTACTTTTGACCAGGGCCCTACTTTACTCCCTATCTCCCCTCAAGCAGAGCATATAAGATAAACCCAGGGGGGTGATGGAACGTATGGATTTAACATATGGATATAATGGATTTTTCGTGTGGTGCTATTAGCCAAACTCTTTGTGTGACTTTATTTATGTGACCAAGGCCAGTAAACACAGTTAGAGACAAAAGGATACAGAGTAATGCAAACAGTGAGCCATGTTGGCTCTGAAAGCTCCAATCAAGATGAAACATAATTCTGAGCCAAAAGGGCACCTATTGGAGTTTAAATTGTCAAAGAAGACACACATGCAAAAACACACACAAGCACGCACGCACACACAAAACACACTCAAACACACATACATACAAACTCACTGGTGTGTTACTGCTGCATTCTGACGCCCCCTCCGCACGTGTAAATCTGAATCCCCTCCACCACACCGGATGTTCATCAACTGTTACCATGGTCACCATGGAAAATTCGATGGGGTTCTCAGGGCGACAGCTTGGGAGTCTCGCATGAAACATCACTTGGTAGAGATGGGGGGGGGGGGGCAGAGGAGAGCAGGAGGCAGAGGAGAGAGGGGGGAGGGAGAGGAGAGGGGGAGGCAGAGGTGAAGAGAGAGGGAGAGAGAGGAGAGGGGAGGCAGAGACAGAGAGAGAGGGATAGAGAGAGAAAGAGGGGGGAGAGAGAAATGGAAGACAGAGGAAGAGGAGAGGAGAGAGAGATGGAAGACTGAAAGGAAGAGGAGACAGAGGAGAGGACAGAGAGGGAGAGACTGAGAGGAAGAGGAGAGGAGAGAGAGATGGGAGACTGGGAGGAAGAGGAGAGAGAGATGGGAGACTGGGAGGAAGAGGAGAGGAGAGAGAGATGGGAGACTGGGAGGAAGAAGAGAGGAGAGAGAGATGGGAGACTGAGAGGAAGAGGTGAGTAGAGGAGAGGAGATGGACATGGGAGACTGAGAAGAGGAGACAGAGGAGAGGAGAGGAGAGGAGAGAAGAAGAGAGGAGAGGAGAGGAGAGGAGAGAGATGGGAGACAGAGGAAGAGGAAACTGGGAGGAGAGGAGAGGAGAGATTCGAGACTTATAGGAAGAGGAGACAGAGGAGAGGAGAGAGAGGGAGAGACTGAGAGGAAGAGGAGAGGAGAGAGATATGGGAGGCTGGGAGGGGAGGAGAGGAGAGGTGGAAGACTGAGAGGAGAGAGGGATGTGAGACTGACAGGAGAGTAGAGAGAGATGGGAGACTGAGAGGAAAGGAGAGGAGAAGAGAGGAGAGGAGAGACAGAGGAAGAGGAAGAGGAAGAGGAAACTGGGAGGAGAGGAGAGATGGGAGACTGATAGGAAGAGGAGACAGAGGAGAGGAGAGAGAGGGAGAGACTGAGAGGAAGAGGAGAGGAGAGAGATATGGGAGGCTAGGAGGGGAGAAGAGGAGAGGTGGAAGACAGAGGAGAGAGGGATGTGAGACTGAGAGGAGAGTAGAGAGAGATGGGAGACTGAGAGGAGAGGAGAGGAGAGGGACATGGGAGACTGAGAAGAAGAGGAAGAGGAGAGGAGAGGAGAGGAGAGGAGAGGAGAGGAGAGGAGAGGAGAGGAAGAGGAAGAGGAAGAGGAAACTGGGAGGAGAGGAGAGGAGAGATGGGAGACTGATAGGAAGAGGAGACAGAGGAGAGGAGAGAGAGGGAGAGACTGAGAGGAAGAGGAGAGGAGAGAGATATGGGAGGCTAGGAGGGGAGGAGAGGAGAGGTGGGAGACTGAGAGGAGAGAGGGATGTGAGACTGACAGGAGAGTAGAGAGAGATGGGAGACTGAGAGGAGAGGAGAGGAGAAGAGAGGAGAGGAGAGACAGAGGAAGAGGAAGAGGAAGAGGAAACTGGGAGGAGAGGAGAGATGGGAGACTGATAGGAAAAGGAGACAGAGGAGAGGAGAGAGAGGGAGAGACTGAGAGGAAGAGGAGAGGAGAGAGATATGGGAGGCTAGGAGGGGAGGAGAGGAGAGGTGGAAGACAGAGGAGAGAGGAATGTGAGACTGAGAGGAGAGTAGAGAGAGATGGGAGACGGAGAGGAGAGGGACATGGGAGACTGAGAAGAAGAGGAAGAGGAGAGGAGAGGAGAGGAGAGGAGAGGAGAGGAGAGGAGAGGAGAGGAGAGGAGAGGAGAGGAGAGGAGAGGAGAGGAAGAGGAAGAGGAAGAGGAAACTGGGAGGAGAGGAGAGGAGAGATGGGAGACTGATAGGAAGAGGAGACAGAGGAGAGGAGAGAGAGGGAGAGACTGAGAGGAAGAGGAGAGGAGAGAGATATGGGAGGCTAGGAGGGGAGGAGAGGAGAGGTGGGAGACTGAGAGGAGAGAGGGATGTGAAACTTAGAGGAGAGTAGAGAGAGATGGGAGACTGAGAGGAGAGGAGAGGAGAGGAGAGGAGATGGGAATTGAGAGGATGGATGTGGTGGAAGACGAGAGGAATTGTGTAAATATGTCTGCCCTTTGCACCGTGCTTTAATAAATTATTGCAAACTGTACTATCCGCCTCCTGTGTCTGCATCTGGGTCATATCCTGAGTCGGGATAGTACAGTTCTCAATAATTTATTGAAGCATGGGGCAAAAAGGAGGTCGAGGAAAGGCAGAGGTTCGTAATCAGGTCAGAGTCAGGCAGGTACAGGACAGCAAGCAGGCTCGGGGTCAGGGCAGGCAGAATGGTCAGAACCGGGAAAACTAGGAAACTTGAGAAACAGGAAAACGGGAAAGCACGCTGGTAAGACCTGACAAGACAAGACAAACTGGCAAAAGACAAACAGAGAACACAGGTATGAATACACTGGGGATAATGGGGAAAATGGGCGACACCTGGAGGGGGGTGGAGACAATCACAAAGACAGGTGAAACAGATCAGGGTGTAACATATACACCATATAGGCCATATATCCCAGCAGAATAGACAATATAACCAAGAGGTATAGACCATATAGACCATATAGACCAGAGGTATAGACCATAAAGACCATATAGACCAGAGGTATAGACCATATAGACCAGAGATATAGACCAGAGGTATAGACAATATAGACCAGAGGTATATACCATATAGACGAGAGGTATAGACCATATAGATCATATAGCCCAGAGGAGCAGAACACATAGACCAGAGGTATAGACAAGAGGTATAGACAATATAGACCAGAGGTATAGACCATATAGACGAGAGGTATAGACCATAAAGAACATATAGCCCAGAGGAGCAGAACATATAGACCAGAGGTATAGACCATATAGACCATATAGACCAGAGGGATAGACCATATAGACCAGAGGTATAGACCATATAGACCATATAGACCAGAGGTATAGACCATATAGACCAGAGGTATAGACCATATAGAACATATAGCCCAGAGGAACAGAACATATAGACCAGAGGAAAATACCATATACAGTGGGGCAAAAAAGTATTTAGTCAGCCACCAATTGTGCAAGTTCTCCAACTTAAAAAGATGAGAGAGGCCTGTAATTTTCATCATAGGTACACTTCAACTATGACAGACGAAATGAGAAAAAGAAATCCAGAAAATCACATTGTAGGATTTTTTATTTATTTATTTGCAAATTATGGTGGAAAATAAGTATTTGGTCAATAACAAAAGTTTATCTCAATACTTTGTTATATACCCTTTGTTGGCAATGACAGAGGTCAAACGTTTTCTGTAAGTCTTCACAAGGTTTTCACACACTGTTGCTGGTATTTTGGCCCATTCCTCCATGCAGATCTCCTCTAGAGCAGTGATGTTTTGGGGCTGTCGCTGGGCAACACGGACTTTCAACTCCCTCCAAAGATTTTCTATGGGGTTGAGATCTGGAGACTGGCTAGGCCACTCCAGGACCTTGAAATGCTTCTACGAAGCCACTCCTTCATTGCCGGGCGGTGTGTTTGGGATCATTGTCATGCTGAAAGACCCAGCCACGTTTCATCTTCAATGCCCTTGCTGATGGAAGGAGGTTTTCACTCAAAATCTCACGATACATGGCCCCATTCATTCTTTCCTTTACACGGATCAGTCGTCCTGGTCCCTTTGCAGAAAAACAGCCCCAAAGCATGATGTTTCCACCCCCATGCTTCACAGTAGGTATGGTGTTCTTTGGATGCAACTCAGCATTCTTTGTCCTCCAAACACGACGAGTTGAGTTTTTACCAAAAAGTTATATTTTGGTTTCATCTGACCATATGACATTCTCCCAATCCTCATCTGGATCATCCAAATGCTCTCTAGCAAACTTCAGACGGGCCTGAACATGTACTGGCTTAAGCAGGGGGACACGTCTGGCACTGCAGGATTTGAGTCCCTGGCGGCGTAGTGTGTTACTGATGGTAGGCTTTGTTACTTTGGTCCCAGCTCTCTGCAGGTCATTCACTAGGTCCCCGTGTGGTTCTGGGATTTTTGCTCACCGTTCTTGTGATCATTTTGACCCCACGGGGTGAGATCTTGCGTGGAGCCCCAGATCGAGGAAGATTATCAGTGGTCTTGTATGTCTTCCATTTCCTAATAATTGCTCCCACAGTTGATTTCTTCAAACCAAGCTGCTTACCTATTGCAGATTCAGTCTTCCCAACCTGGTGCAGGTCTACAATTTTGTTTCTGGTGTCCTTTGACAGCTCTTTGGTCTTGGCCATAGTGGAGTTTGGAGTGGGATATTTTGAGGTTGTGGACAGGTGTCTTTTATACTGATAACAAGTTCAAACAGGTGCCATTAATACAGGTAACGAGAGGAGGACAGAGGAGCCTCTTAAAGAAGAAGTTACAGGTCTGTGAGAGCCAGAAATCTTGCTTGTTTGTATGTGACCAAATACTTATTTTCCACCATAATTTGCAAATAAATTCATAAAAAATCCTACAATGTGATTTTCTGCATTTTTTTTCCTCATTTTGTCTGTCATAGTTGAAGTGTACCTATGATGAAAATTACAGGCCTCTCTCATCTTTTTAAGTGAGAGAACTTGCACAATTGGTGGCTGACTAAATACTTTTTTGCCCCACTGTAGACCATATAGACCATATAGACCAGAGGGATAGACCATATAGACCAGAGGTATAGACCATATAGACCATATAGACCAGAGGTATAGAACATATAGACCATAGAGACCAGAGGTATAGAACATATAGACCATATAGACCAGAGGTATAGAACATATAGACCAGAGGTATAGAACATATAGACCAGAGGTATAGACCATATAGACCATATAGACCAGAGGTATAGACCATAAAGACCATATAGGCCATATAGACCAGAGGTATAGACCATATAGACCATATAGACCAGAGGTATAGAACATATAGACCATATAGACCAGAGGTATAGAAAATGTAGACCATATAGACGAGAGGTATAGAACATATAGACCAGGTATAGAACATATAGAACATATAGACCAGATGTATAGACCATTTAGACCATATAGACCATATAGACCAGAGGTATAGACCATATAGACCATATAGACCAGAGGTATAGAACATATAGACCATATAGACCAGAGGTATAGAAAATGTAGACCATATAGACGAGAGGTATAGAACATATAGACCATATAGACCATATAGACCAGAGGTATAGACCATATAGGCCATATAGACCAGAGGTATAGACCATATAGACCATATAGACCAGAGGTATAGAACATATAGAACATATAGACCAGATGTATAGACCATATAGACCATAAAGACCATATAGACCATATAGACCAGAGGTATAGACGATATAGACCAGAGGTATAGACCATATAGATCATATAGACCAGAGGTAGAGAACATATAGACCATATAAACCAGAGGTATAGACCATATAGAACATATAGACCATATAGACTAGAGGTATAGACCATATAGACCAGAGGTATAGACCATATAGATCATATAGACTAGAGGTATAGATCATATAGACCATATAGACCAGAGGTATAGACCATATAGACCATATAGACCAGAGGTATAGTCCATATAGAACATATAGACCATATAGACCAGAGGTATAGACCATATAGACCAGAGGAATAGACCATATAGATCATATAGACCAGAGGTAGAGAACCTATAGACCATATAGACCAGAGGTATAGACCATATAGACCATATAGACCAGAGGTATAGACCATAAAGAACATATAGACCATGTAGACCAGAGGTATAGACCAGATAGACCATATAGACCAGAGGTATAGAACATATAGACCATATAGACCAGAGGTATAGAACATATAGAACATATAGACCAGAGGTACAGTGCCTTCTGCAAGTGTTCAGAACCCTTGACTTTAAAAAAATAATGTATTACATTACAGCCTTATTCTAAAATCTATTAAATATTACATCCCCTCATCAATATACACCCAATACCACATAATGTCGAAGCAAAAACAGGTTTTTGCACATTTTTGCTAATTTAAATGAAATATCACATTCATACAAGTATTCAGATCCTTTACGATGTACATTCTGTAATACATTGGTAACCTTGGATTGAGCAGACCTTCCCAACAAATTCTGCTAACTCCATGAGAGACATAACTCTACCATTCCAATTTATAACATAATTTAACCACAAAATACCCTTTTCAAATATATTTTCCATAAATATAGGTATTTTATCAACCAGCACATTTGATTTCAGTCATAATATTTGTTATAATATTTGTTCTATCTATTCAGGGAGATGAAATTGAAATTGTAACCAGCTGTGCAATGCTTGTTTGAAAAAAAGAAGATACTTTGAAAGTGGTTTAATTTTCAAGTAATCGAAAATGAGACATGGCAATCTGCACAAAGGCAAAAGGGCAATTTGTTTAACAATGGATGAGCTTTTCTTAGTAATCTACTTGAGGACCATTTAGGTTTCAAGTCAAACTTTTGAATAAGTGAAGCTTTTAGAGAGAGGTTTAGTACTTTTACATTTAATAATCTCAACCCACCCACTTCATATCATTATATAGATAGGCACATATTATTTTGTCTGGTTTAGCGTCCCAGATAAAGTGAAATATTTTTTACTCAGATGATTTGAAAAACAAAGCATTAGGAGTAGGCAGTACCATAAGTAAGCGAATAAACTGAGATATGACTAAGGAGTTAATTGGTGCAATTAACTTCTTAGGGAGCGGCTGCATAGGTGACGGTTTTGGAGAGTCTGGCTTGCCCAAAGTAAAATGCATTTTTCTAACAAAAGAAGCATGGATTGTCTTCGTTGGACACTTGGGAAGCCCTCAGCAGAAGTTCATCAAAGGTAAGCGATTTTATATTAGCGATTTTATGCATTTTGTGAGACCCGTGTTGGGTTATGGACTTATGCTAATGCTTGAATATTAGAGGTGCTACCCTCAAACAATCAAATGTTGTGCTTTCGCCATAAAGCCATTTTGAAATCTGACAACGCTGTGATATTGCCAAGAATCAGAGCTTTTGATGACTATGCAACACATGTATATTGATGAGTGTTTAATAATTCAACTTTTTGAATTTGGCGCCTCACATTTCACCGGCGCGCCACCACTCCGTAAGTAGTTAAAGGATCTTGTCTATATTTACAAGTTTTCTATTGAAATTCATTGTGGAGAGCTTATTTATATATTTTGTGATATGAATACCGAGTATGTCTACTTCACCATCAGCCCATTTTATAGGTAAACTGCAGGGTAATGTAAAAGTTGCATTTCTAAATAAAGATCCAATACTAATAATATTGTACACTTTTAGTCCAGAAAGTCCAGAAAAGTTATCTACATAGATCTTCAATGAGACATTGCAGGGATCCAGCTTGCGGACTTAATATAAAACTTGAGTCATCGGCATACATGGACACCTTTGTTTTTCAGCCTTGGATGTCTAATCCTCTAATGTGGTTGTTGGATCTGATTTTAATAGCTAACATTTCGATGGCCATAATGAATAGATATGGTGACAGCGGACACCCTTGTTTAACTCCCCTTGACAATTAAAAAACTCTCTGAGAAGTAGCCGCTATTTACTATTTTACACCTGGGGTTGCTATACATTTTATGAGAGACTCACCGAAATTGATAAAATTCAGTCTTACTTGATCAATCAATCAAATGTATTTATAAAGCCCTTCTTACATCAGCTGATGTCACAAAGTGCTGTACAGAAACCCAGCCTAAAACCCCAAACAGCAAGCAATGCAGGTGTAGAAGCATGATCAAAGGCCTTTTAAAAATCTGCTATAAATACCAGGCCTGGCTTCTTAGATGTTTCATGTTGTTCTATAATTTGTCATATATTGTCTCCAATGTATCGTCCATGTAATAAACCTGTCTGATCTTTACATTTGCCATCTGGGTTTTGTTTTAATAACAGTGAAGTAATTATCTTTTTGTTTTCTCATGATTTGGTTGGGTCTAATTGTGTTGCTGTCCAGGGGCTCTGTGGGGTCTGTTTGTGTTTGTGAACAGAGCCCCAGGACCAGCTTGCTTAGGGGACCCTTCTCCAGGTTCATCTCTCTTTAGGTTTGATAATAAGCGTGTATTGGCCTAATTCTGCTCTGCATGCATTACTTGGTATTATTTGGTCTCAATTTGGTGTTTGTCCCACTTTGTGAATTCTTGTTTGGTGAGCGGACCCCAGACCTCACAACCATAAATGGCAATGGGTTCTATAACTGATTCAAGTATTATTAGCCAGATCCTAATTGGTATGTCAAATGTTATGTTCCCTTTGATGGGGTCTCTGTCTGTCTCTCTCTTGTGTCTCTCACACGCCTCGCTCTTCCTCTTCCCATTCATTCAAGCTCCTCACCCACTGTCTGTCTTCCTCTTCCCTCTTCTAACTCTCCCTCCCTCTCTCTCTCTCTCTCTCTCTCTCTCTCTCTCTCTCTCTCTCTCTCTCTCTCTCTCTCTCTCTCTCACTGTCTCTCTCTCCTCCCACAATCTCTCTCTCTCACTCACTCTCTCTCTCTCCTCCCCCTCTCATCCTCCTCTCTCTCCCTCCTCCCTCTCTCTCCTTCCTCCTCCCTCATCCTTCCTCCATCTCATCCTCCCTCCCTCTTCCAACTCTTCCTCCCTCCCTCCCTCCCTCCCTCCCTCCATCCTCTCTCTCTCTCTCTCTCTCTCTCTCTCTCTCTCTCTCTCTCTCTCTCTCCTCCCCTCTCTCTCTACTCCCCCTATCTACTGCCCTATATTCATATCTAATCTGGCCCAGTCTGATTTCTTGTCCGACTCCAATAATCTCGCCAAGACAGATGGCACACACACAAACACACACTCTCTGTGACCCAGATTGATTTGGCTTCACAAAGCCTCTCCCTCCTCTAGACTCCTGATCCCAACAGGATTAGCAACAGGGCCGAATACAGATTTAGAGATGAGGTGGGAGGAAGACTCTGGTTAAGAGAAGGGGTGGAGGAAGACTCTGGTTTAGAGATGGGGTGTAGGAAGACCCTGGTTTAGAGTTGAGGTGGGAGGAAGACCCTGGTTTAGAGATGGGGTGGAGGAAGACTCTGGTTTAGAGATGGGGTGGAGGAAGACTCTGGTTTAGAGATGGGGTGGAGGAAGACTCTGGTTTAGAGATGGGGTGGGAGGAAGACTCTGGTTTAGAGATGGGATGGAGGAAGACTCTGGTTTAGAGATGGGGTGGAGGAAGACTGGTTTAGAGTTGAGGTGGGAGGAAGACCCTGGTTTAGAGATGGGTAGGGAGGAAGATTCTGGTTTAGAGATGGGTAGGGAGGAAGATTCTGGTTTAGAGATGGGTAGGGAGGAAGATTCTGGTTTAGAGATGGGTAGGGAGGAAGACCTTGCTTTAGAGATGGGGGAGGGAGAACAGGGAGGGCAGGGGAGGTGAAGGTAGAATGAGTGATGAAGAAAAAAAACAGAATGGAAGAGGAAGATATTAGGACAGACAGACAGAGAGAGAGAGAGAGAGAGAGAGAGAGAGAGAGAGAGAGAGAGAGAGAGAGAGAGAGAGAGAGAGAGAGAGAGAGAGAGAGAGAGATAGAGGGAGAGAGAGAGCGATAGAGAGAGAGAGAGAGAGAGAGAGAGAGAGAGAGAGAGAGAGAGAGAGAGAGAGAGTTGAGAGGGAGGGCGAGAGGGTGAGAGGTAAAAGTGTAGATGAAAGATAAATGAGGGAAGATTTGCCCTTTACTATGATCTGTTACATCAGTCTCTGGACCACGGCAGAGGGGAGGAGCGGAGAGAGGGGGAGGAGAAGAGAGGAGGCAGGAGTGGAGAGAGGTAGGAGGAGAGAAGGGAGGAGAAGAGAGGAGGGAGGAGGGAGGAGAAGAGAGGAGGGAGGAGCGGAGAGGAGGCAGGAGCGCAGAGAGGGGGGAGGAGCGGAGAGGAGGAAGGAGCGTAGAGAGCGGGGAGGAGAAGAGAGGAAGAAAATGAAAGCAGTAGAGAGAAATGGAGAGGAAGGAGTCATTTTCCCATCCTTCTAAACGAAGAAGATGAAACAAGCAGAGACTTGAGATGTAGCCTCAAAAATCCTATTGCATTACTTAATCCAATCCCAAATCAAATCTACTGATCCATAATAAAAGGCCCCCATAAAGCTAAGGGCTCCAGTTTCCACACAGTATCTAGAGCAGGGCTGGGTAACCTTGTGAACCCACCCCCTACATAGCACATCCCCCTATATAGTACATCCCCTACATAGCACATCTCCCAACATAGTACATCCCCCTACATAGCACATCCCCCTATATAGTACATCCCCCTACATAGTACATCTCCTTACATAACCCACCCACCTACATAGCCCATCCCCCTACATAGCATATCCCCCTACATAACCCACCCACCTACATAGTACATCCCCCTACATAGTACATCCCCCTACATAGTACATCCCCATACATAGCACATCCCCCTACATAGTACATCCCCTACATAGTACATCCCCTACATAACCCACCCCCTACATAGCCCATCCCCTACATAGTACATCTCCTTACATAACCCACCCACCTATATAGCCCATCCCCCTACATAGCACATCCCCGTACATAGCACAACCCACTACATAGCACATTCCCCTACATAGTACATCCCCCTACATAGCACAACCCACTACATAGCACAACCCACTACATAGCACAACCCACTACATAGCACATCCTCCTACATAGCACAACCCATTAAATAGCACAACACTACATAGCACATCCCCCTACATAGCACAACCCACTACATAGCAAAACCCACTACATAGCACATCCCGCTACATAGCACAACCCACTACATAGCACATCCCCCTACATAGTACACCCCCTACATAACCCACCCCCCTATATAGCCCATCCCCCTACATAGTGCATCCCCCAACATAGTACATCCCCCTACATAGTACTTCCCCAACATAGTACTACCCCCTACATAACCCACCCCCATATAAAGCCCATCCCCCTACATAGTACATCTCCTTACATAACCCACCCACCTACAAAGCCCATCCCCCTACATAGCCCATCCCCCTACATAGCCCACCCCCCTACATAGTACATCCCCCTACATAGCCCATCCCCTACATAGCCCACCCCCTACATAGCACATCCCCTACATAGCACATCCCCTACATAGCACATCCCCCTACATAGTACATCCCCTACATAGTACATCCTACATAACCCATCCCCCTATATAGCCCATCCCCCTACATAGTACATCTCCTTACATAACCCACCCACCTACATAGCCCATCCCCCTACATAGCACATCCACCTACATAGCCCATCCCCCTACATAGCCCATCCCCTACATAGTACATCCCCTACATAACCCACCCCCAATATAGCCCATTCCTACATAGCCCATCCCCCACGTAACCCAACCCCACATAGTACATCCCCTACATAACCCATCCTTCTACATAGCCCATCCCCCTACATAACCCATCCCCCTACATAGCCCATCCTTACATAGTACATCCCCCTATATAGCCCATCCCCTACATAACCCCTCCCCTACATAGTGCATCCCCTACATAACCCACCACCCTACATAGCACATCCCCTACATAACCCCTCCCCTACATAGTGCATCCCCCTACATAACCCACCCCCTACATAGTACATCCCCTACATAACCCACCCCCTACATAGCACATCCCCTACATAACCCACCCCCTACATAGTACATCCCCTACATAACCCATTCTCCTACATAGCCCATCCCCTACATAACCCATCCCCTACCTAGTACATCTCCTTATATAGTACATCCCCGACATAACCCATCCCCCTACATAGCCCATTCCCTCTATAGCCCACCCCTATATAACCCATCCCCTACATAGCCCATCCCCTACATAGCCCATCCCCTATATAGCCCACCCCTATATAACCCATCCCCTACATAGCCCATCCTTATATAGCCCATCCCCTATATAGCCCACCCCCTATATAACCCGTCCCCCTACATAGCCCATCCCCCTACATAGCCCATCCCCTATATAGCCCATCCCCCTACATAGCCCATCCCCCTATATAGCCCATCCCCCTACATAGCCCATCCCCCTACATAGTACATCCCCGACATAACCCATCCCCCTATATAGCCCATCCCCCTACATAGCCCACCCCTATATAACCCGTCCCCCTATATAGCCCATCCCCCTATATAGCCCAACCCCCTACATAGCCCATCCCCCTTCATAGTACATCCCCCTACATAGTACATCCCTCTACATAGTACATCCCCCCTATCTCTCTCAGACTCACAGAGAGGAGACAGACAGATAGAGGGCGAGGGAAAGAATAGAGAGAGGAATCGAGAGGGGGGGACTGTGTATATGGAGGTTAGGAGACAGAGAGAGAGAGAGGAGGGGGGACTGTGTATATGGGGGTTGGGAGACAGATAGAGAGAGAGGAGGGGGGACTGTGTATATGGGGGTTGGGAGACCTGAGTTTGGAGACTAGGCTACGTGACTTGTGTTACCATGGTGATATTTTCTCTGTCTCCCACATGCAGAGAGATGGTGGTTTAATGTGTGTGTGTGAGAGAGAGAGATAGACAGAGAGAGAGAGAGAGAGAGAGAGAGAGAGAGAGAGAGAGAGAGAGAGAGAGAGAGAGAGAGAGAGAGAGAGAGAGAGAGAGAGAGAGACAGAGAGAGAGAGAGAGAGAGAGAGAGAGAGAGAGAGAGAGAGAGAGAGAGAGAGAGAGAGAGAGAGAGAGAGAGAGAGAGAGAGAGAGAGAGAGAGAGAGAGAGAGAGAGAGAGAGCGAGAGAAAGAAAATGTCCTCCGTGTACAACATGCAGAGCAGAATTATGCCGATACCCACTAATTATCAAAATCCAGAAAAGAGCTGTTAAATTCTCCAACCACCTAAAAGGAAGCGATACTCAAACCTTCCATTACAAAGCCATCACCTGCAGAGAGATGAACCTGTGGAAGAGTCCCCTAAGCAAGCTGGTCGCAGGACAGCAACATAATAAGACCCAACCAAATCATGAGAAAACAAAAAGATAATTACTTGACACATTGGAAAGAATTTACAAAAAAAACAGAGCAAACTGGAATGCTATTTGGCCCTAAACAGCGAGTACACAGTGGCAGAATACCTGACCACTTTGAATGACCCAAACTTAAGGAAAGCTTTGACTATGTACAGAGCATAGCCTTGCTATTGAGAAAGGCTGCTGTAGGCAGACCTGGTTCTCAAGTGAAGACAGGCTATGTGCACACTGCCCACAAAATGAGGTGGAAACTGAGCTGCACTTCCTAACCTCTTGCCAAATGTATGACCATATTAGAGACACATATTTCCCTCAGACTATACAGACCCACGAAGAATTAGAAAAAAATCAAATTTTGATCAACTCCCATATCTACTGGGTGAAATACCACAGTGTTCCGTCACAGCATCAAGGTGTGTGACCTGTTGCCACAAGAAAAGGGCAACCAGTGAAGAACAAACACCATTGTAAATACAACCCATATTTATGTTTATTTATTTTCCCTTTTGTACTTTAACTATTTGCACATCTTTACAACACTGTATATAGACAATATGATATTTGAAATGTCTTTATTCTTTTGTAACTTCTGTGAGTTTATTTCCCTATTGTTTATTATCTATTTCACTTGCTTTGGCAATGTTAACATATGTTTCCCATGTTTCCCCTTAAACTGAAAATGAATTGAGAGAGAGAAAAAAAAGAAACACCTTCCCTCCCTCATCTGGAGTAGAAACACTGTCAATAAACAACACCTTCTCCCTCCTCATCTGGAGTAGAAACACTGTCAATAAACAACACCTTCTCCCTCCCTCATCTGGAGTAGAAACACTGTCAATAAACAACACCTTCTCCCTCCCTCATCTGGAGTAGAAACACTGTCAATAAACAACACCCCCTCATCTGGAGTAGAAACACTGTCAATAAACAACACCTCCCCCCCTCATCTGGAGTAGAAACACTGTCAATAAACAACACCTTCTCCCTCCCTCATCTGGAGTAGAAACACTGTCAATAAACAACACCTTCTCCCCCCCTCATCTGGAGTAGAAACACTGTCAATAAACAACACCTTCCCCTCCTCATCTGGAGTAGAAACACTGTCAATAAACAACACCTTCTCCCTCCCTCATCTGGAGTAGAAACACTGTTAATAAACAACACCTTCCCCCCCTCATCTGGAGTAGAAACACTGTTAATAAACAACACCTTCCCCTCCTCATCTGGAGTAGAAACACTGTCAATAAACAACACCTTCCCCCCTCCTCATCTGGAGTAGAAACACTGTTAATAAACAACACCTTCCCCTCCTCATCTGGAGTAGAAACACTGTTAATAAACAACACCTTCCCCCCCTCATCTGGAGTAGAAACACTGTCAATAAACAACACCTCCCTCATCTGGAGTAGAAACACTGTCAATAAACAACACCTTCTCCCTCCCTCATCTGGAGTAGAAACACTGTCAATAAACAACACCTTCTCCCCCCCTCATCTGGAGTAGAAACACTGTCAATAAACAACACCTTCCCCTCCTCATCTGGAGTAGAAACACTGTCAATAAACAACACCTTCTCCCTCCCTCATCTGGAGTAGAAACACTGTTAATAAACAACACCTTCCCCCCCTCATCTGGAGTAGAAACACTGTTAATAAACAACACCTTCCCCCTCATCTGGAGTAGAAACACTGTCAATAAACAACACCTCCCTCATCTGGAGTAGAAACACTGTCAATAAACAACACCTTCTCCCTCCCTCATCTGGAGTAGAAACACTGTCAATAAACAACACCCCCTCATCTGGAGTAGAAACACTGTCAATAAACAACACCTTCTCCCTCATCTGGAGTAGAAACACTGTCAATAAACAACACCTTCCCTCCCTCATCTGGAGTAGAAACACTGTCAATAAACAACACCTTCTCCCTCCCTCATCTGGAGTAGAAACACTGTCAATAAACAACACCTTCTCCCTCATCTGGAGTAGAAACACTGTTAATAAACAACACCTTCTCCCTCATCTGGAGTAGAAACACTGTCAATAAACAGCACCTTCTCCCTCATCTGGAGTAGAAACACTGTCAATAAACAACACCTTCCCCCTCATCTGGAGTAGAAACACTGTCAATAAACAACACCTTCTCCCTCCCTCATCTGGAGTAGAAACACTGTCAATAAACAACACCTTCTCCGTCATCTGGAGTAGAAACACTGTCAATAAACAACACCTTCCCCCTCATCTGGAGTAGAAACACTGTCAATAAACAACACCTTCTCCCTCATCTGGAGTAGAAACACTGTCAATAAACAACACCTCCCTCATCTGGAGTAGAAACACTGTTAATAAACAACACCTCCCTCATCTGGAGTAGAAACACTGTCAATAAACAACACCCCCTCATCTGGAGTAGAAACACTGTCAATAAACAACACCTTCTCCCACCTCATCTGGAGTAGAAACACTGTCAATAAACAACACCTTCTCCCTCATCTGGAGTAGAAACACTGTCAATAAACAACACCTTCTCCCTCCCTCATCTGGAGTAGAAACACTGTCAATAAACAACACCTTCTCCCTCCCTCATCTGGAGTAGAAACACTGTCAATAAACAACACCTTCCCCCCCTCATCTGGAGTAGAAACACTGTCAATAAACAAATGAACGACAAATAAAATAGACCTTCCTCTCCTGAAAACCGCCTTTCAATATTACATCTTCATCAGGTATCTGAGCACAGTGGGTGAGGCTCCGTGAACCATGTACGTGAAGTGAGACATTTTATCTGAGACCTGAAGACTTGTGTTATATCCCAGGGCTAATGCCTTTCCCTCAGGGGACTAAAGTTGTCTTGAAGGATGTGCAGATGATTTGGGTTATGTACCTGGTCGGTCAAACACCTGTACAACACACCTCTACACGTTTCACACCACTCAGAGATTATGATTTTTCTTCTTACTCCAGTTGTTGGAGTGAGTTTGTGTGTGTGTGTGTGTGTGTGTGTGTGTGTTTGTGTATATGTGTCACAATGTAGGTTATGACAGGGCGTGACAGAGAGAGAGAGAACCCCACCATTGAGTCAGGATCACAGAGGAGCGTCTGGTTCCGGATTGGGATAAGGAATTCTGTGGAGTGACATTACCATCTGCTGTCTGAAAAGAGCAGCAGACTCATGTACACTGGGGGGTGAAGCTCAATGCATTCTCCGCTCTCCTTGCCTCCTTCTCAAAACCCATTGGATGAGAAGGTTAGAGGGGAGGGACTTCTGGCTTTCTCATCCAATGGGTTTTGAGAAGGAGGCGAGGAGAAAGGACACAAGGAGAATGGAATTGATATTCTCGCATGGCCTCACATAGAGACCTACACACGTAAACAAGCACTCACCAGACCTGGGGTCAAATACATGTGTATTTGACTATCTGGTATTTAAAATAATATATATTTGAGTTTTTTCAAAACACAGCCCAAAATAAGTCACTTTATTTGAGAATTTGAATGGTTGTTTGTAAAAAAAAAAAAAAAAGTCTGCCAAATTCTATTTGACAATGTGTTCAGAAAAGTATTTCAAATCATATTTTCAAAAACCTAGGATAAATGCATGGGAGCGTATTTGAGTCATTGTATTTGAGTTTTTCAAATACTTTCCAAGTGTATTTCCAAATACATTGAAATATTCAACAACTTGTCTTTTCAAATAAAATGGGAAACTAAACTGAGATATTTGCAATAGTATTTGAACCCAGATCTGACACGAAAACATAAAAACAAGCTAACAGAAACACACACAGACATGAGTAGCCACACAATACCAACCTCTCTCCAAGGGTGCGAATAACACATTTCTCGTACACACTTGTACATTTGTACACACTTGTACACACACACACACACACACACACACACACACACACACACACACACACACACACACACACACACACACACACACACACACACACAATGCCACCGTGGGGGCAGATGATTCATAAACACATCCGTCTCACTCCATTGAGTACATACAATACTGTGGACAAACACACATGCAGAGGCACGCACACACACACGCGCGCACACACACACACACACGCACAAACACACACACTGCGAACACTAGTTGTTAAACCGTTGGGCCAGTAACCGAAAGGTTGCTGGATCGAATCCCTGAGCTGACAAGGTAAAAAACTCTGTCGTTCTGCCCCCTGAACAAGGCAGTTAACCCACTGTTCCCCGGGGCGCCGAAGACGTGGATGTGGATGAAGGCAGCCCCCCTCCACACCTCTCTGATTCAGAGGGGGTTGGGTTAAATGCGGAAAGACACATTTCAGTTGAAAGCATTCAGTTGTTACAACTAGGTATCCTCCTTCCCTTTTCCCTTTTTCAGTTGGTCACTAGCCTGCTGTTACGTTCTCTGGTGGTTGCTCCAGACTAAACTATAAAAACAATATTCAATAAATAGAGTCACACACTCCATGTGTAAACTCCCAGTCATTTATCGGGTAAATCACAGAGGTGTGGGCATCACTGTGCCTTCTTCAGGGTGAAGGGTAAGCTGTAGACTGGACATTAGAAAAGAGCTTGAAGTCATGAACATGATGTAAAAACCTTCTATTTTACTCGATGACAATAAAACATTATTATTATTTTTTTTTTTTCTATTATAATGTCACTGTTTGAAATAGTCATGATAAAATTGCATCGTCATACTTGGTTGTTTCTTTCCAGACCGTGTTCCAAGCCACGTAGGGAAAACCAGAGTCGTTTTCTTACGATCACATTAGCAAATTCAATAGGTTTGCATAAACGCTCTGCGAATGCCAGAAGAGGACATGCAAAAGCTTGGAATAGAGATGAGGGTAGGGTTTTGAGTGAGCAGAGTGACAGTCACAGGTAACCCATCCATCCATCAGTAAGGACAGACTCACATTTTGAAGAGCAAGAATATACTGAAAGACAACCGGCTGTTGGATCACTTTTGTAAGTGTTGAAGGTAAAAGAATGAATGAATGTTGTCACTTTTTGGTTTTTTATTTTTTTATAAATGTTTTGTGACTCTATAAAACTCAGTTGGAAAGGTGGAAAAAAGCAAATTATTTGCTTTGATACGTCAATTTGATTAACGTCGTTCAATTACTTGATGTTTGAATTATTTACTGCTTTGATTGTAACTACCCCAATCAGTATAATGCATATAATTCCTACATAAAATAAAAATGAAATATTCTCTTGATGTTTTTATTTTTTAGGATTACTGTTCGGAATTTTCTCTAAATATTAAACCTGCTGTAATTTACTTATCCCTCTTTATTGAATTGTATGGTATAGTATTGTATTGTATTGTATAGTAGTGTATTGTATAGTATTGTATTGTATTGTATTGTATAGTAGTGTAGTGTATTGTATAGTAGTGTATTGTTTTGTATAGTATTGTATTTTATAGTATTGTAGTGTAGTGTAGTGTATTGCATAGTATTTTAGTGTATATACATTTAGCAGGAGAGGTCAGTGATGGTGAAGGAGAGGTCAGTGATGGTTGTTCTGTCTGGGTGAAGGAGAGGTCAGTGATGGTTGTTCTGTCTGGGTGAAGGAGAGGTCAGTGATGGTTGTTCTGTCTGGGTGAAGGACTGGTCAGTGATGGTTGTTCTGTCTGGGTGAAGGACTGGTCAGTGATGGTTGTTCTGTCTGGGTGAAGGACTGGTCAGTGATGGTTGTTCTGTCTGGGTGAATGAGAGGTCAGTGATGGTTGTTCTGTGTTTGTACTTTACAGGGAACATGGAGCTCAGAGTGACTCTCTTCCTCCTCTCAGGTCAGAGCTCACAGAGTTATCTGTGCGTGTGTGTGTGTGTGTGTGTGTGTGTGCGTGCGTGCGTGTGTGACAGAGAGAGAGCATCTGTTTGTGGATGTGAATACTTTACATTGAAACAATAACTCTGTTTACAGGCTTGTACACACTCTCCTCTTCTCACGAGTACCAGTTTGTGAAGATATCAAGGAGCTGGGCTGAAGCTCAGAGTTACTGCAGAGAGAAGTACATTGACCTGGCCACCATTGACAACACAGAGGACATGGACAGACTGAGAAAAGTTATTGATGGTTCCAGGGGTATCAATGAAAGGGTCTGGATAGGGCTTCATGACAACATTAATAGCTGGAAGTGGTCCTTAGACAACAGTGATTACTACACTGACGGGACTGAGTATGGTAACTGGTATGCAAATGAACCAAACAATTTTGGTTCCAGCCAGTACTGTGTTGTGATTGAAGAAAACGGGCGTTGGAATGACATAGCTTGTGCAATAGAATTTTATCCTGTCTGCTATGATGGTGAGAGCCAGCTGTTTTTATAATACTTTTGGCCACATACTTAAAATGCGTCCTGTGCCGTTATAATTGTGAAGGTTACGTTGCGGGTTTGATGGAAATGGGTTGCATGTCATTACCTGACGTCATTAGATGATGTCATTAGATGATATCATTAGATGATGTCATTACCTGACGTCATTAGATGATGTCATTAGATGATGTCATTAGATGATGTCATTACCTGATGTCATTACCTGATGTCATTAGATGATGTCACTAGATGATGTCATTAGATGGTGTCATTACCTGATGTCATTAGATGATGTCATTAGATGATGTCATTACCTGATGTCATTACATTATGTCATTACCTGATGTCATTAGATGATGTCATTAGATGGTGTCATTACCTGATGTCATTAGATGATGTCATTAGATGATGTCATTAGATGATGTCATTACCTGATGTCATTAGATGATGTCATTACCTGATGTCATTAGATGATGTCATTAGACGGTGTCATTAGATGGTGTCATTACCTGATGTCATTAGATGATGTCATTAGATGATGTCATTACCTGACGTCATTAGATGATGTCATTAGATGATGTCATTACCTGATGTCATTAGATTATGTCATTAGATGATGTCATTAGATGGTGTCATTACCTGATGTCATTAGATGGTGTCATTACCTGATGTCATTAGATGATGTCATTAGATGATGTCATTACCTGACGTCATTAGATGATGTCATTAGATGATGTCATTACCTGATGTCATTACCTGATGTCATTACCTGATGTCATTAGATGGTGTCATTACCCGATGTCATTAAATGATGTCATTACCTGATGTCATTAGATGATGTCATTACCTGATGTCATTACCTGATGTCATTAGATGGTGTCATTACCTGATGTCATTAGATGATGTCATTAGATGGTGTCATTAGATGGTGTCATTACCTGATGTCATTAGATGATGTCATTACCTGATGTCATTACCTGATGTCATTAGATGATGTCATTAGATGATGTCATTACCTGATGTCATTAGATCTAACTTGTTGGTGTCTCTGTCTGCTCTGTCAAAGCTAATGCTACCAACAGGTACATCCTGGGACAACATGGTATGAACTGGACTGAGGCTCAGAGATACTGCAGGCAGTACCACACAGACCTGGCCACGGTGAGGAACCAAACAGAGAACCAGATGATCCAGGACTTGGTTCCAACTTCGAAGGCGTGGATTGGTCTGTCCAGAGTGCCGTGGCGTTGGTCTGACCAGAGCAACTCTTCCTTCAGACTCTGGGGTCTAGGCCAGCCAAATAATTATCTGGCTAATCAGCAATGCGTTGTGATGTCTGAAAAGACAGGCTTATGGGATGATGTGTACTGTGGCGATGAACGCTATTTCCTCTGTCACAGAGGTGAGTATATTCTCTTTAGAGCACTGTGGTAATGAACACTATTTAAGTGTAGTGCCCAGAGAAGTAGAGGATTTTGTGACTAAGTATGTGTGTCTGTGTGTGTGTGTGTGTGTGTGTGTTGTTGATTGATTCCGGTGTAGAGAGCGTACGGAAGCAGCGTACGGTTGTCAGGATGAAGATCCACTCTGCAGCTGATATGACCAATCCTCAGATTGAACAGCAGGTTTTACAACAGGTGAGCGAGAGAGAGAAAGAGCGAGAGAGAGAGAGAGAGAGAGAGAGAGAGAGAGAGAGAGAGAGAGAGAGAGAGAGAGAGAGATGTTAGTGGAATGTAAACGTCACATTTTCCGTCTCTTCTAGCTGCATGATGAACTGAAGAAGCAGGAAGTGTCTGACATCAAACTGAGCTGGACTAAGAAAGATGGACAGAATTTCCACAAGGAGGAAGAAGCGGAAGAGGAGGAGAAAAGAAAAGGTAATGCCAGTTGTTTTTCTCTGTCTTTACATATATAACCACTGTAAAGCCATTGCATCAGTGGTATTTAACGTCAACATACAACGTCAATGTTAAGAAGGTCTTTTAATGCTGCAACATCACTCTTTGATAGCCCTCAATCTCCAAGGAATGCAGACAGAAATTAACTTCAACAGAGTCTAAATTACAATAGATTAAATTAATGTCAAAAGTTTTGGTCTATGTGGTCAATCACTTGACGTACCAGGCTGATGAATTTTCTTTTGTGTTTTACTCTCCCCTAGATTCCCGTGGGTGAAGCCTGAGGTCAGGGCTAGATTCCTGTGGGTGAAGCCTGAGGTCAGGGCTAGATTCCTGTGGGTGAAGCCTGAGGTCAGGGCTAGATTCCCGTGGGTGAAGCCTGAGGTCAGGGCTAGATTCCCGTGGGTGAAGACTGAGGTCAGGGCTAGATTACTGTGGGTCAAGACTGAGGTCAGGGCTGCATCCAAACCCTGCTGACTGGAATCCCTCTCTCCCCCTGCTAATTGAGCTACCAACCAATCGTTACACTAGTTTATTCCTTCCTTCCTTCCTTCCTTCATCAATCAATCAACCAATCAGTAACCTTCAGAAGAGCCCCTATGTAAAGATGCCAAGCAGGAAGTATTAGAACACAAGCCCGGGCCTGAATGAAGCATGTTGCTCCCCCAACGAGGAGCTGTGCTGACAGAATTCACAGTTGGGTTTTAAATCATTATTTATTTATTTAAATTAATTAACTCTTGCGTTACTGTTACAGTAGTCCTGAGTTTTAGGAATTCATGTAATCAGTGTATAAGTACAATAGCTTCATATATCATCATAAATCAATATGCTTTATCAACATAGTTCAGTCAATATACTATTACTGTGTAATGTTTAACTAGTCATATTGTTTGTTTTTTAAATTACATTTTCCTATGGTAATACTAAACGTAACTTAACATGGAACTTAACTTAACATGGAATACACTGTGACAGTGTCGATTTTCAGTAACAATACTTTTTCAAAAATTCTTAAAGAAAAAAAATACGTTTTCCTCTTATTTAGTAAGAGATGTGTATTAGACTGAGTGTCAAACTGGATTTCAGCAGACTACAGATGCATCTGTTAAAAATAATGACTTTTCAAAATGCCTGTGCTGCAGCAATGGTAAATCAATGACGTGACAAACTCCCGCAGAGTGGCGCCAAGCGTCATCTGACAATAACCCATGTAATGAAATATGTCTTGAAAATGTCTGAAAAACATCTGAAATGTGTCCTTTAATATGTCCGAAACATGTCTGAAACATGGAGAAGGGTGTACTGTCAGAGTGTTATTTGAGGGGTTTTCCGGACATTTTCCCAACGTTTCCTGATGTCAAGTTGCTCCCCATTGGTCCGTGGCCACTTCTGTTGTTGACAACTGTAACATTTTAGCTAAGCCTAAGCCTTTTTTTTAACCTTAACCTCAATGGGCGTTTCCTGATATCACGGAACACCCACATCAAGAAACGCCCCAATTCGTGGTCCGCAATTTACACCCTATTGGAAATATGCTCCAGACGTTGCACTCACATCCACTTTGCAGCACCTGTTTTTTTACTTGCCCTGCAGTGCAAAGAATCTTTTTTACCCGGCCTAGCATGTTTGTTATACTTCTCACTGATGTCCAGTGATTTTTTTTTAAATCTAATTATTGTGTAGGCTACTTACATTTTGTTTGAAAAATAAACTACTAAAAGAATGAATAAATCGTTGTAGTTCATACCAGGGGTGGCAGGGTAGCCTAGTGGTTAGGGTGTTGGACTAGTAACCGAAAGGCTGCAAGTTTGAATCCCTGAGCTGACAAGGTACAAATCTGTCGTTCTGCCCCCTGAACAGGCAGTTAACCCACTGTTCCTAGGCTGTCATTGAAAATAAGAATTTGTTCTTAACTGACTTGCCTAGTAAAATAAAGGTAAATATCAGCTCTCAGTCAAGAGTCAGGTTGGATCTCAAATGGCACTCTATTCCCTATGTAGTGCACTACTTTTGGCCATGATCAAGGGAATAGGTTGCCAATTGAGATGCCGACTCAGTCTTCATACCGTAGTCAATGGGGATAGATTCCCTTTAACTGTAACACACACAGCGACAAAGAACAATGAAAAGTCATTCACGTCTCATAGCCTGAACATTTGTCACTTTAGCCTTGTTTAAACCTTCCGCTAACATGCGTCCTTTGTGCTTATCTGTCCACATTCTGATTGTGCCTACTTTTTCAGAAATATGTCTACACATGGTATTAAAATGTGTCTCAGAGATGATCTGGTCCCTACCTGTATGCAAATGATTGCAAATGATTTGACAGATATTGTTTCAAAATAATATTTATTTATTTTAAGACACAATATGGTGTGATTAGCCACTGTTGTCACCTGTCAATGATTTTGGATAATGATGATTTAAAGGGTTTCACTGTCCAGACCAGTCTGTGAAGATCTGATCACAATCAGATCACAATGCGTTTTTTAATCACCTACACCTGTCTGAAAATGCGGGCACCATCAGAATGTGGACAAGATCAGGAAGAAGGACGCATGTTAGAAGCAGGTATAAACAGGGCTTATGTTGACATGGCGAGAAGAAATAGCAAAGGGGCAACATAACCTTGCATAAACACCATTTTGATTAATGCTTGTAGCCGGTCTTTCACAAACACCTGCACTCACACACAAACTCACGTAAACATACAGAGAATTCTCCCAGGCATTTCAGGGGTAATGATATGTATCTGGGTGTCTGTGTGGAAATAGGTGTTGCTGTTACAGTAGTCCTGATCCTGGGGACCCTACGTAAATGTTCATGTTTTGATCCTGGGGACCCTACGTAGACGTTCATGTTTTGATCCTGGGGACCCTACGTAGACGTTCATGTTTTGATCCTGGGGACCCTACGTAGACGTTCATGTTTTGATCCTGGGGACCCTACGTAGACGTTCATGTTTTGATCCTGTTGAACCTACGTAGACGTTCATGTTTTGATCCTGTTGAACCTACGTAGATGTTCATGTTTTGACCCTGGTGACGCTACGTAGATGTTCATGTTTTGACCCTGGTGACGCTACGTAGATGTTCATGTTTTGATCCTGTTGAACCTACGTAGATGTTCATGTTTTGACCCTGGTGACGCTACGTAGATGTTCATGTTTTGACCCTGGGGACCCTACGTAGATGTTTTAAAACATTTATTTTTCCAGTTTGTCCTTCAGATAATCATAAATAAGAATAATTGCGCCCATGGAAATGATCAGAAACTGTGTTAGACAGGAGAAAACTGGTTGAAAACTTAATTTCACACAAAAACTACGCCTTGTTTTTGAACCAGTTTTGTGTGTGTCACAGTTTCTGATTTATTTTGAGTGTGTTTCCTTGGGAGGGTTACGGTCCTGAGGAGCCATCCTGGTTTCCGGCTCGGGACATTCTGGACCCCGGACTCATTCAGGACTTCCGTCGCCTTTTCAGCTACCCCTGGTGGAACGTCAGGAGCCGTTTCTTTAGGGAAATGATCCTGTCACAGTTTCTGTTTTACTTTGAGTGTGTTTCCTTGGGTTACCACTGGAGGGCACCCTTATCCTTGTTTCTAGTTTCCAGGTTACCCTGATTGTTTCTTCTTGGTTTCCCCTGTGTTTGATTGTCCTCTCTCTTCAACTGGTTGTCTGGCTACTTAGGTTCCTCTGTTGTCCTGGATGCTGTTGCCTTGTCTCTGTCAAGACTTTAAATAAAGATCTGGATTTACCCTTACCTCTGCTTGCTGTGTTTCAAGTCCGTTCAAGCATCACTGTAACAGTGTATAAGTGATTGTTTGTGTTTTCAACCAGTTTTGCTTACTGGGGTAGAAAGACAAAGGACGTACCGGACCTGTGGGGGGCCCAAAAGAAAGATAAAAAAATATATACAGTACCCGTCAAAAGTTTGGACACACCTACTCATTCAAGGGTTTTTCATTCATTTGACTATTTTTTGTAGAATAATAGTAAAGACATCAAAACTATGAAATAACACATATGGAATCATGTAGTAACCAAAAAAGTGTTAAACAAATCTAAATACATTTTGGATTTTAGATTCTTCAAAGTAGCCACCCTTTGCCTTGATAACAGCTTTGCGCACTCTTGGCATTCTCTCAACCAGCTTCACCTGGAATGCTTTTCCAACAGCTTTTCCACATATGCTGAACACTTCACTCTGCGGACCAACTCATCCCAAACCTCATTTGGATTGAGGTCGGGTGGTTGTTGAGGCCAGGTCATCTGATGCAGCACTCCATCACTCTCCTTCTTGGTCAAATAGGCCTTACATAGCCTGGAGGTGTGTTGGGTCATTGTCCTGTTGAAAAACTAATTATGGTCCCACTAAGCACAAACCATGGCTGGCATGGCAAATCGCTGCAGAATGCTGTGGTAGCCATGCTGGTAAATTGTGCCTTGAATTCTAAATAAATCACCAATGGAGCCACCAGCAAAGCACCCCCACACCATCACAGCTCCTCGGCACGGCAGTTTGAATCAAAAATCACAAATTTGGACTCATCAGACCAAAGGACAGATTTCCACCGGTCTAATGTCCATTGCTCATGTTTCTTGGCCCAAGCAAGTCTCTTCTTATTATTGGTGTCCTTCAGTAGTGGTTTCTTTGCAGACAACCAAAAGTACTCCTTACATTTTGACAGGAAAACGATCCAATTCACACACTTATCAAGAGAACATCCCCGGTCATCCCTACTGCCTCTGATCTGACGGACTCACTAAACAGAGAACATCCCCGGTCATCCCTACTGCCTCTGATCTGACGGACTCACTAAACACAAACGCTTTGTTTGTAAATGGTGTCTGAGTGCTGGAGTGTGGCCTTGGCTATGCATAAATACATTTAAAAAACAAGAACATTGTATCATCTGGTTTGCTTAATATAAGGAATATGAAATGATTTATACTTTTACTTTTGATACTTAAGGATATTTTTGCAGTTACATTTACTTTTGATACTTAAGTATATTTAAAACCAAATAGACTAACTAAGTGGTATTTTACTATGTCACTTTCACTTTTGCTGGAGTCATTTTCTATTATCAAGGCATCATTACTTTTACTCAAGTATGACCACTGGATAACTAGCCTACCGCAGATCAAACTGTGGGACCATGAGGATCATGAGTGTGTGTGTTTCACACACATTATTCACTTCTCCTCTAGCTATGCAAAGTTGGGGAATGCATCCTCAGCACTGAGCTGATATACTGTACCTTGTCCTTGGAGAGAGAGAGAGAGAGAGAGAGAGAGAAGAAGAATCCTCTGCCCCTGGTGTTAGTCTCCACAATTCAGAGGTTAAATGCCTACTCTTCGCAGATGACCTATGCCTGCTGTCACCCACACCACATGGCCTACAGCAGAGCCTGGACCTGCTAGAGCAGTACTGCCAGACCTGGGCCCTGGCAGTAAACCCCAAAAAGACTAAAATAATGATTTTTCAGAGAAGATCCAGATCTCAGGGAATTAGACCAAAGTTCTCAATTGGTACAAAATATATAGAGTACTGCACACACTACAACTACTTAGGTTTAAAAATAAGCTCAACTGGACACCTTAATGAGGCAGTGAATGAACTGAGAGAGAAAGCACGCAGGGCATTCTACGCCATTAAAAAACAAATTCAAATTGAAATACCTATTAAAATTTGGCTAAAACTTATTGAATATGTCATTGAACCAATTGCACTTTATGGCAGCGAGGTGTGGGGTCCACTTGCAAAACAGGATTTCACCCAATGGGACAAACACCCCATTGAAACCCTGCATGCAGAGTTCTGTAAGATTCTCCTACATGTCCAGAGGAAAACTACAAACAATGCATGCAGGGCAGAATTAGGCCAATATCCACTAATAATAAAAACTCAAAAAAGAGCAATTAAGTTTTGGAGACATCTAAAATACAGTGACCCCCTCTCATATCATTACCAAGCCCTGCAATGCCAAGAGCTGAGCAAAGAAAAGAGTCCCCTCATCCAGCTGGTCCTGGGGCTGAGTCCACAAACCTGTTCTACTAACACACTGAAGCCTCAGGACCAGAACATCCAATCAATCAGAATAAACCAAATTACATCACAATCAAAACAAAACTACATTGCTCATTGGGAAACACAAGCACAAGCACAAAGCAAAATGCAGTGCTATCTGGCCCTAAATCGACAGTACACCGTGGCAAACTATTTGACCATGGTTACTGATCAAAACTTTAGAAAAACCTTGACAAAGTACAGGCTCAGTGAGCACAGCCTTGCCATTGAGAAGGGTCGACACAGGAAAACCTGGCTCCTGTAGAGGAAAGGCTGTGCAACCACTGCACCACAGCAGAACCTGAGACAGAGCTGCATTTCCTGACAACATGTCAAAAATATAAAACAATTAGAGAGTGTCATTTCCCAAATTTGAAACCCATATTCAAGGTTTCAAAGACCTCCTGATGAGAGTAAGCTACCCATCCTGTTGGGGGAGGAAGCAGAAAGCTGTGGGTTGGCAGCGCACTACATTGCTGCCTGCCATAAGATGAGGGACAGTGTCTGACAGACCAATCAACCTGCACATGTCTTCTACTATATGCTTATTGTTGTTGTTCAATGTGGTTATTGTTGTTACTGTTGTCCTGTTGACAATTTTGATTATTAATTATGTTCATATTATAAATATCAAATGTAAGCTTTGGCAATATGTACATTGTTACGTCATGCCAATAAAGCAAATTGAATTGAATTGAATTGAATTGAATTGAGAGAGAAAGTGTGAGAGAGAGAGAGAGAGCAGAGAGAGAGAGAGAGAGCAGAGAGAGAGAGAAGAGAGAGAGAGTGTGAGAGAGAGAGAGAGAGCAGAGAGAGAGAGAGAGCAGAGAGAGAGAGAGGGAATACGCAAAGTAGCTGAAATCAAACCTACACTATCATTTACTAAGTCCACCCTGCTTTTTCTCCCTCTCTCTCCAGTTACCTCTCTTTCTCTCTCTTGTTCCCTCTAACTCTCTCTTTATCACTCCCTCTCTCTCCATTTACCTCTTTCTCTCCTTCTCTCTCTGTCTATTCCTCTCTCTCCCTTTATCTCTCTCTTTATCTTTCTTTTCCTCCCTCTCTCTCAGTAGGACAGCCTTTCCACCTGATGCCAATACCTCATTCAGATCCAGGCAGCTTGATTCTCATTGGCCTGCCAAACAGTACATCAGCCGGAGCCGTCCCTGTTTAGCAGTTACAAAGGAAGGTGTATAGAGCCTGTTTTATGGACGCCGCTCCACGTGAGCTGTCCGGAGGGCTTTCGTAAGAGTATACATTAAATGCTCTGCCTCAGCATTCGCATGCCACAGTGGGGTGATCTTTCTGCGTTTTAAACCTAGATATTTAGCAAAAATGGGCAAACTCTGAATTTTGGAAGGGGACCCATTGTTAACTTTTACATTTGACAGGAATTCCAAAGGTTGAAAATATTTGATCAAAACTTTGGAATGGTTCCCTGAGCTGATGTGGAATGAATAATATCCGCCTCTGGATATCAAGAGTATTCATCTATGTCCACCAGCAGGTACTCAACAGAGAAAAACGGCCCACATAAATCAACTGACGCTTTCTTTGAGAGTGTTGGTGGCAGGTATGCCATGTTTAAAGTTTCCCTATGATTAGTTGCCGCTGCAGCTTGGTATAGGATGCAGCCCGTGACCGTAGTCTCCACTGATTCCATCAACTCCAGGAAACCAGACTTTCTCCCTGATTAGCGTCTTTGTGAGCAAGATATGGAATCCAATCAAGTGGTAGAAACATTTCAAGGATGATCAATGGAAACAGGATATGCACCTGAGCTCAATTTCGAGTCTCATAGCAAAGGATCTGAATATTTATGTAAATAAGGTATTTCTGTTGTTTTTTTTTGGTTTTGTTTTTTTGCCACCATTTCTAAAAAACTTTTAGCTTTGTCATTGTGGATAATTTGTGTATTTGTTTTATTTGATCCATTGGAGAATAACGCTGTAATGTAACAAAAACGTGTTAGAAACCAAGGTGTCTGAATACTTTCCGAATGCACTACCTACATTTTTTAAATCAAATTTCAAAATGGTCTGAGAAGAACAACATTGACAGGGCAATTCAAGCATAGCTCATATGCAGTGATAATGTATTGGGCCTAGAGCCTGACACTGCTGTATGGATACCTGCTATGTTGATGAGATAACATTATGACACTACTGTATGGATACCTGCTATGTTGATGAGATAACATTATGACACTACTGTATGGATACCTGCTATGTTGATGAGATAACATTATGACACTACTGTATGGATACCTGCTATGTTGATGAGATAACATTATGACACTGCTGTATGGATACCTGCTATGTTGATGAGATAACATTAGAACACTACTGTATGGATACCTGCTATGTTGATGAGATAACATTATGACACTACTGTATGGATACCTGCTATGTTGATGAGATAACATTATAGCACTACTGTATGGATACCTGCTATGTTGATGAGATAACATTATGACACTACTGTATGGATACCTGCTATGTTGATGAGATAACATTATAGCACTACTGTATGGATACCTGCTATGTTGATGAGATAACATTATGACACTACTGTATGGATACCTGCTATGTTGATGAGATAACATTATAACACTACTGTATGGATACCTGCTATGTTGATGAGATAACATTATGACACTACTGTATGGATACCTGCTATGTTGATGAGATAACATTATGACACTACTGTATGGATACCTGCTATGTTGATGAGATAACATTATGACACTACTGTATGGATACCTGCTATGTTGATGAGATAACATTATGACACTACTGTATGGATACCTGCTATGTTGATGAGATAACATTATAACACTACTGTATGGATACCTGCTATGTTGATGAGATAACATTATAACACTACTGTATGGATACCTGCTATGTTGATGAGATAACATTATGACACTACTGTATGGATACCTGCTATGTTGATGAGATAACATTATAGCACTACTGTATGGATACCTGCTATGTTGATGAGATAACATTATGACACTACTGTATGGATACCTGCTATGTTGATGAGATAACATTATAGCACTACTGTATGGATACCTGCTATGTTGATGAGATAACATTATGACACTACTGTATGGATACCTGCTATGTTGATGAGATAACATTATAACACTACTGTATGGATACCTGCTATGTTGATGAGATAACATTATGACACTACTGTATGGATACCTGCTATGTTGATGAGATAACATTATAGCACTACTGTATGGATACCTGCTATGTTGATGAGATAACATTATAGCACTACTGTATGGATACCTGCTATGTTGATGAGATAACATTATGACACTACTGTATGGATACCTGCTATGTTGATGAGATAACATTATGAACCTACTGTATGGATACCTGCTATGTTGATGAGATAACATTATGACACTACTGTATGGATACCTGCTATGTTGATGAGATAACATTATAGCACTACTGTATGGATACCTGCTATTTTGATGAGATAACATTATGACACTACTGTATGGATACCTGCTATGTTGATGAGATAACATTATAACACTACTGTATGGATACCTGCTATGTTGATGAGATAACATTATGACACTACTGTATGGATACCTGCTATGTTAATGAGATAACATTATGAACCTACTGTATGGATACCTGCTATGTTGATGAGATAACATTATATAACACTACTGTATGGATACCTGCTATGTTGATGAGATAACATTATAACACTACTGTATGGATACCTGCTATGTTGATGAGATAACATTATAGCACTACTGTATGGATACCTGCTATGTTGATGAGATAACATTATAACACTACTGTATGGATACCTGCTATGTTGATGAGATAACATTATGACACTACTGTATGGATACCTGCTATGTTGATGAGATAACATTATAGCACTACTGTATGGATACCTGCTATGTTGATGAGATAACATTATAGCACTACTGTATGGATACCTGCTATGTTGATGAGATAACATTATGAACCTACTGTATGGATACCTGCTATGTTGATGAGATAACATTATAACACTACTGTATGGATACCTGCTATGTTGATGAGATAACATTATAGCACTACTGTATGGATACCTGCTATGTTGATGAGATAACATTATGACACTACTGTATGGATACCTGCTATGTTGATGAGATAACATTATAGCACTACTGTATGGATACCTGCTATGTTGATGAGATAACATTATAACACTACTGTATGGATACCTGCTATGTTGATGAGATAACATTATGACACTACTGTATGGATACCTGCTATGTTGATGAGATAACATTATGACACTACTGTATGGATACCTGCTATGTTGATGAGATAACATTATAACACTACTGTATGGATACCTGCTATGTTGATGAGATGACATTATGACACTACTGTATGGATACCTGCTATGTTGATGAGATAACATTATAGCACTACTGTATGGATACCTGCTATTTTGATGAGATAACATTATGACACTACTGTATGGATACCTGCTATGTTGATGAGATAACATTATGACACTACTGTATGGATAACTGCTATGTTGATGAGATAACATTATGACACTACTGTATGGATACCTGCTATTTTGATGAGATAACATTATAGCACTACTGTATGGATACCTGCTATGTTGATGAGATAACATTATAACACTACTGTATGGATACCTGCTATGTTGATGAGATAACATTATAACACTACTGTATGGATACCTGCTATGTTGATGAGATAACATTATAACACTACTGTATGGATACCTGCTATGTTGATGAGATAACATTATAGCACTACTGTATGGATACCTGCTATGTTGATGAGATAACATTATAGCACTACTGTATGGATACCTGCTATGTTGATGAGATAACATTATAACACTACTGTATGGATACCTGCTATGTTGATGAGATAACATTATGACACTACTGTATGGATACCTGCTATGTTGATGAGATAACATTATAGCACTACTGTATGGATACCTGCTATGTTGATGAGATAACATTATAACACTACTGTATGGATACCTGCTATGTTGATGAGATAACATTATAACACTACTGTATGGATACCTGCTATGTTGATGAGATAACATTATAACACTACTGTATGGATACCTGCTATGTTGATGAGATAACATTATAGCACTACTGTATGGATACCTGCTATGTTGATGAGATAACATTATAACACTACTGTATGGATACCTGCTATGTTGATGAGATAACATTATAACACTACTGTATGGATACCTGCTATGTTGATGAGATAACATTATAGCACTACTGTATGGATACCTGCTATGTTGATGAGATAACATTATGACACTACTGTATGGATACCTGCTATGTTGATGAGATAACATTATAACACTACTGTATGGATACCTGCTATGTTGATGAGATAACATTATAGCACTACTGTATGGATACCTGCTATGTTGATGAGATAACATTATGACACTACTGTATGGATACCTGCTATGTTGATGAGATAACATTATGACACTACTGTATGGATACCTGCTATGTTGATGAGATAACATTATGACACTACTGTATGGATACCTGCTATGTTGATGAGATAACATTATGACACTACTGTATGGATACCTGCTATGTTGATGAGATAACATTATAACACTACTGTATGGATACCTGCTATGTTGATGAGATAACATTATGACACTACTGTATGGATACCTGCTATGTTGATGAGATAACATTATGACACTACTGTATGGATACCTGCTATGTTGATGAGATAACATTATAACACTACTGTATGGATACCTGCTATGTTGATGAGATAACATTATAACACTACTGTATGGATACCTGCTATGTTGATGAGATAACATTATGAGCACTACTGTATGGATACCTGCTATGTTGATGAGATAACATTATGACACTACTGTATGGATACCTGCTATGTTGATGAGATAACATTATGACACTACTGTATGGATACCTGCTATGTTGATGAGATAACATTATGACACTACTGTATGGATACCTGCTATGTTGATGAGATAACATTATGACACTACTGTATGGATACCTGCTATGTTGATGAGATAACATTATAACACTACTGTATGGATACCTGCTATGTTGATGAGATAACATTATAACACTACTGTATGGATACCTGCTATGTTGATGAGATAACATTATGACACTACTGTATGGATACCTGCTATGTTGATGAGATAACATTATGACACTACTGTATGGATACCTGCTATGTTGATGAGATAACATTATGACACTACTGTATGGATACCTGCTATGTTGATGAGATAACATTATAACACTACTGTATGGATACCTGCTATGTTGATGAGATAACATTATGACACTACTGTATGGATACCTGCTATGTTGATGAGATAACATTATGACACTACTGTATGGATACCTGCTATGTTGATGAGATAACATTATGAGCACTACTGTATGGATACCTGCTATGTTGATGAGATAACATTATGACACTACTGTATGGATACCTGCTATGTTGATGAGATAACATTATAGCACTACTGTATGGATACCTGCTATGTTGATGAGATAACATTATGACACTACTGTATGGATACCTGCTATGTTGATGAGATAACATTATGACACTACTGTATGGATACCTGCTATGTTGATGAGATAACATTATGACACTACTGTATGGATACCTGCTATGTTGATGAGATAACATTATAACACTACTGTATGGATACCTGCTATGTTGATGAGATAACATTATGACACTACTGTATGGATACCTGCTATGTTGATGAGATAACATTATGACACTACTGTATGGATACCTGCTATGTTGATGAGATAACATTATGACACTACTGTATGGATACCTGCTATGTTGATGAGATAACATTATAACACTACTGTATGGATACCTGCTATGTTGATGAGATAACATTATGACACTACTGTATGGATACCTGCTATGTTGATGAGATAACATTATAACACTACTGTATGGATACCTGCTATGTTGATGAGATAACATTATGAGCACTACTGTATGGATACCTGCTATGTTGATGAGATAACATTATGACACTACTGTATGGATACCTGCTATGTTGATGAGATAACATTATAACACTACTGTATGGATACCTGCTATGTTGATGAGATAACATTATAACACTACTGTATGGATACCTGCTATGTTGATGAGATAACATTATGACACTACTGTATGGATACCTGCTATGTTGATGAGATAACATTATGACACTACTGTATGGATACCTGCTATGTTGATGAGATAACATTATGACACTACTGTATGGATACCTGCTATGTTGATGAGATAACATTATGACACTACTGTATGGATACCTGCTATGTTGATGAGATAACATTATAACACTACTGTATGGATACCTGCTATGTTGATGAGATAACATTATAACACTACTGTATGGATACCTGCTATGTTGATGAGATAACATTATGACACTACTGTATGGATACCTGCTATGTTGATGAGATAACATTATAACACTACTGTATGGATACCTGCTATGTTGATGAGATAACATTATGACACTACTGTATGGATACCTGCTATGTTGATGAGATAACATTATAACACTACTGTATGGATACCTGCTATGTTGATGAGATAACATTATAACACTACTGTATGGATACCTGCTATGTTGATGAGATAACATTATGACACTACTGTATGGATACCTGCTATGTTGATGAGATAACATTATGACACTACTGTATGGATACCTGCTATGTTGATGAGATAACATTATGAGCACTACTGTATGGATACCTGCTATGTTGATGAGATAACATTATATAACACTACTGTATGGATACCTGCTATGTTGATGAGATAACATTATAACACTACTGTATGGATACCTGCTATGTTGATGAGATAACATTATGACACTACTGTATGGATACCTGCTATGTTGATGAGATAACATTATGACACTACTGTATGGATACCTGCTATGTTGATGAGATAACATTATAGCACTACTGTATGGATACCTGCTATGTTGATGAGATAACATTATGACACTACTGTATGGATACCTGCTATGTTGATGAGATAACATTATAACACTACTGTATGGATACCTGCTATGTTGATGAGATAACATTATGACACTACTGTATGGATACCTGCTATGTTGATGAGATAACATTATGACACTACTGTATGGATACCTGCTATGTTGATGAGATAACATTATAGCACTACTGTATGGATACCTGCTATGTTGATGAGATAACATTATGACACTACTGTATGGATACCTGCTATGTTGATGAGATAACATTATAACACTACTGTATGGATACCTGCTATGTTGATGAGATAACATTATGACACTACTGTATGGATACCTGCTATGTTGATGAGATAACATATAACACTACTGTATGGATACCTGCTATGTTGATGAGATAACATTATGACACTACTGTATGGATACCTGCTATGTTGATGAGATAACATTATGACACTACTGTATGGATACCTGCTATGTTGATGAGATAACATTATGACACTACTGTATGGATACCTGCTATGTTGATGAGATAACATTATGACACTACTGTATGGATACCTGCTATGTTGATGAGATAACATTATAACACTACTGTATGGATACCTGCTATGTTGATGAGATAACATTATAACACTACTGTATGGATACCTGCTATGTTGATGAGATAACATTATGACACTACTGTATGGATACCTGCTATGTTGATGAGATAACATTATAGCACTACTGTATGGATACCTGCTATGTTGATGAGATAACATTATGACACTACTGTATGGATACCTGCTATGTTGATGAGATAACATTATAGCACTACTGTATGGATACCTGCTATGTTGATGAGATAACATTATGACACTACTGTATGGATACCTGCTATGTTGATGAGATAACATTATAACACTACTGTATGGATACCTGCTATGTTGATGAGATAACATTATGACACTACTGTATGGATACCTGCTATGTTGATGAGATAACATTATAACACTACTGTATGGATACCTGCTATGTTGATGAGATAACATTATGACACTACTGTATGGATACCTGCTATGTTGATGAGATAACATTATGACACTACTGTATGGATACCTGCTATGTTGATGAGATAACATTATGAACCTACTGTATGGATACCTGCTATGTTGATGAGATAACATTATGACACTACTGTATGGATACCTGCTATGTTGATGAGATAACATTATAGCACTACTGTATGGATACCTGCTATTTTGATGAGATAACATTATGACACTACTGTATGGATACCTGCTATGTTGATGAGATAACATTATAACACTACTGTATGGATACCTGCTATGTTGATGAGATAACATTATGACACTACTGTATGGATACCTGCTATGTTAATGAGATAACATTATGAACCTACTGTATGGATACCTGCTATGTTGATGAGATAACATTATATAACACTACTGTATGGATACCTGCTATGTTGATGAGATAACATTATAACACTACTGTATGG
>CM059799.1:6737961-6757961 GCA_030435695.1 Brachymystax lenok tsinlingensis
TAGTAGTCTACTATCTACGGTGGTGAAATGTCTCCTACTAGTCTACTATCTACGGTCAAAGTCAAAGAAAAAGTCAAAGTCACCATTATTAGTCAGTTGTAGAAATGTGTCTCCTAGTCAGTATACTCACGTCTATGGGTTAACTGCCTTGTGAAATGTCTTGTCAGCTATTTGAAATGTATACTATCTATGGTGGTGAAATGTCTCCTACTAGTCTACTATCTATGGTGGTGAAATGTCTCCTACTAGTCTACTATCTACGGTGGTGGTGAAATGTCTCCTAGTAGTCTACTATCTATGGTGGTGAAATGTCTCCTAGTAGTCTACTATCTATGGTGGTGAAATGTCTCCTAGTAGTCTACTATCTATGGTGGTGAAATGTCTCCTAGTAGTCTACTATCTATGGTGGTGAAATGTCTCCTAGTAGTCTACTATCTATGGTGGTGAAATGTCTCCTAGTAGTATACTATCTATGGTGGTGAAATGTCTCCTAGTAGTCTACTATCTATGGTGGTGAAATGTCTCCTAGTAGTCTACTATCTATGGTGGTGAAATGTCTCCTAGTAGTATACTATCTATGGTGGTGAAATGTCTCCTAGTAGTCTACTATCTATGGTGGTGAAATGTCTCCTAGTAGTCTACTATCTATGGTGGTGAAATGTCTCCTAGTAGTCTACTATCTACGGTGGTGAAATGTCTCCTAGTAGTCTACTATCTATGGTGGTGAAATGTCTCCTAGTAGTCTACTATCTATGGTGGTGAAATGTCTCCTAGTAGTATACTATCTATGGTGGTGAAATGTCTCCTAGTAGTATACTATCTATGGTGGTGAAATGTCTCCTAGTAGTATACTATCTATGGTGGTGAAATGTCTCCTAGTAGTCTACTATCTATGGTGGTGAAATGTCTCCTAGTAGTCTACTATCTACGGTGGTGAAATGTCTCCTACTAGTCTACTATCTACGGTGGTGAAATGTCTCCTAGTAGTCTACTATCTACTGTGGTGAAATGTCTCCTAGTAGTATACTATCTATGGTGGTGAAATGTCTCCTAGTAGTATACTATCTACGGTGGTGAAATGTCTCCTACTAGTCTACTATCTACGGTGGTGAAATGTCTCCTACTAGTATACTATCTACGGTGGTGAAATGTCTCCTACTAGTCTACTATCTACGGTGGTGAAATGTCTCCTACTAGTCTACTATCTACTGTGGTGAAATGTCTCCTAGTAGTCTACTATCTACGGTGGTGAAATGTCTCCTACTAGTCTACTATCTACTGTGGTGAAATGTCTCCTAGTAGTCTACTATCTACGGTGGTGAAATGTCTCCTACTAGTCTACTATCTACGGTGGTGAAATGTCTCCTAGTAGTCCACTATCTACTGTGGTGAAATGTCTCCTAGTAGTATACTATCTATGGTGGTGAAATGTCTCCTAGTAGTATACTATCTACGGTGGTGAAATGTCTCCTAGTAGTCTACTATCTACGGTGGTGAAATGTCTCCTACTAGTCTACTATCTACGGTGGTGAAATGTCTCCTAGTAGTCTACTATCTACTGTGGTGAAATGTCTCCTAGTAGTATACTATCTATGGTGGTGAAATGTCTCCTAGTAGTATACTATCTATGGTGGTGAAATGTCTCCTAGTAGTCTACTATCTATGGTGGTGAAATGTCTCCTAGTAGTCTACTATCTACGGTGGTGAAATGGCTCCTAGTAGTATACTATCTACGGTGGTGAAATGTCTCCTACTAGTCTACTATCTACGGTGGTGAAATGGCTCCTAGTAGTATACTATCTACTGTGGTGAAATGTCTCCTAGTAGTCTACTATCTACGGTGGTGAAATGTCTCCTAGTAGTCTACTATCTATGGTGGTGAAATGTCTCCTAGTAGTATACTATCTACGGTGGTGAAATGTCTCCTAGTAGTCTACTATCTACGGTGGTGAAATGTCTCCTAGTAGTATACTATCTACTGTGGTGAAATGTCTCCTAGTAGTCTACTATCTACGGTGGTGAAATGGCTCCTAGTAGTATACTATCTACTGTGGTGAAATGTCTCCTAGTAGTCTACTATCTACTGTGGTGAAATGTCTCCTAGTAGTATCCTATCTACGGTGGTGAAAAGTCTCCTAGTAGTATACTATCTATGGTGGTGAAATGTCTCCTAGTAGTCTACTATCTATGGTGTTGAAATGTCTCCTAGTAGTCTACTATCTATGGTGGTGAAATGTCTCCTAGTAGTCTACTATCTACGGTGGTGAAATGTCTCCTAGTAGTATACTATCTATGGTGGTGAAATGTCTCCTAGTAGTCTACTATCTATGGTGGTGAAATGTCTCCTAGTAGTATACTATCTATGGTGGTGAAATGTCTCCTAGTAATCTACTATCTATGGTGGTGAAATGTCTCCTAGTAGTCTACTATCTATGGTGGTGAAATGTCTCCTAGTAGTCTACTATCTATGGTGGTGAAATGTCTCCTAGTAGTATACTATCTATGGTGGTGAAATGTCTCCTAGTAATCTACTATCTATGGTGGTGAAATGTCTCCTAGTAGTATACTATCTATGGTGGTGAAATGTCTCCTAGTAGTCTACTATCTATGGTGGTGAAATGTCTCCTAGTAGTCTACTATCTATGGTGGTGAAATGTCTCCTAGTAGTATACTATCTACTGTGGTGAAATGGCTCCTAGTAGTCTACTATCTACGGTGGTGAAATGGCTCCTAGTAGTATACTATCTACTGTGGTGAAATGTCTCCTAGTAGTCTACTATCTACTGTGGTGAAATGTCTCCTAGTAGTATCCTATCTACGGTGGTGAAAAGTCTCCTAGTAGTATACTATCTATGGTGGTGAAATGTCTCCTAGTAGTCTACTATCTATGGTGTTGAAATGTCTCCTAGTAGTCTACTATCTATGGTGGTGAAATGTCTCCTAGTAGTCTACTATCTACGGTGGTGAAATGTCTCCTAGTAGTCTACTATCTATGGTGGTGAAATGTCTCCTAGTAGTCTACTATCTATGGTGGTGAAATGTCTCCTAGTAGTATACTATCTATGGTGGTGAAATGTCTCCTAGTAATCTACTATCTATGGTGGTGAAATGTCTCCTAGTAGTCTACTATCTATGGTGGTGAAATGTCTCCTAGTAGTCTACTATCTATGGTGGTGAAATGTCTCCTAGTAGTATACTATCTATGGTGGTGAAATGTCTCCTAGTAATCTACTATCTATGGTGGTGAAATGTCTCCTAGTAGTATACTATCTATGGTGGTGAAATGTCTCCTAGTAGTCTACTATCTATGGTGGTGAAATGTCTCCTAGTAGTCTACTATCTATGGTGGTGAAATGTCTCCTAGTAGTCTACTATCTATGGTGGTGAAATGTCTCCTAGTAGTATACTATCTATGGTGGTGAAATGTCTCCTAGTAGTCTACTATCTATGGTGGTGAAATGTCTCCTAGTAGTCTACTATCTATGGTGGTGAAATGTCTCCTAGTAGTATACTATCTATGGTGGTGAAATGTCTCCTAGTAGTCTACTATCTATGGTGGTGAAATGTCTCCTAATAGTATACTATCTACTGTGGTGAAATGTCTCCTAGTAGTCTACTATCTATGGTGGTGAAATGTCTCCTAGTAGTATACTATCTATGGTGGTGAAATGTCTCCTAGTAGTCTACTATCTATGGTGGTGAAATGTCTCCTAGTAGTCTACTATCTATGGTGGTGAAATGTCTCCTAGTAGTATACTATCTATGGTGGTGAAATGTCTCCTAGTAGTCTACTATCTATGGTGGTGAAATGTCTCCTAGTAGTATACTATCTATGGTGGTGAAATGTCTCCTAGTAGTATACTATCTATGGTGGTGAAATGTCTCCTAGTAGTCTACTATCTATGGTGGTGAAATGGACAACACTCTCCAAGCTGCTATTTAATTCAAAGCATTGTAGACGTCATTGCAGTATGCCCACATACTTGATCATAGCTGCGGGGCTTCACACAAGTTCTATTTCTTACAGCCTAATTTTCTAGACATCAATGTACAGCAATATGTTTAGATGACACTGAAGAACACCCGCAATATGCACCATTACTCAGCTGTGGTGCTTTACAAGACCTGAATATGCACACATACTCAGCTGTGGTGCTTTACAAGACCTGAATATGCACACATACTCAGCTGTGGGGCTTTACAAGACCTGAATATGCACACATACTCAGCTGTGGTGCTTTACAAGGCCTGAATATGCACACATACTCAGCTGTGGGGCTTTACAAGACCTGAATATGCACACATACTCAGCTGTGGTGCTTTACAAGACTTGAATATGCACACATACTCAGCTGTGGGGCTTTACAAGACCTGAATATGCACACATACTCAGCTGTGGTGCTTTACAAGGCCTGAATATGCACACATACTCAGCTGTGGTGCTTTACAAGGCCTGAATATGCACACATACTCAGCTGTGGGGCTTTACAAGACCTGAATATGCACACATACTCAGCTGTGGTGCTTTACAAGACTTGAATATGCACACATACTCAGCTGTGGTGCTTTACAAGACCTGAATATGCACACATACTCAGCTGTGGTGCTTTACAAGACCTGAATATCCACACATACTCAGCTGTGGGGCTTTTACAAGGCCTGAATATGCACACATACTCAGCTGTGGGGCTTTACAAGACCTGAATATGCACACATACTCAGCTGTGGTGCTTTACAAGACCTGAATATGCACACATACTCAGCTGTGGGGCTTTACAAGACCTGAATATGCACACATACTCAGCTGTGGGGCTTTACAAGACCTGAATATGCACACATACTCAGCTGTGGTGCTTTACAAGGCCTGAATATGCACACATACTCAGCTGTGGTGCTTTACAATACCTGAATATGCACACATACTCAGCTGTGGGGCTTTACAAGACCTGAATATCATATAATTTTCACGACATCAGTGTAGCAGATATCAGAATATAACTTCTAAAAAAAAATGAATCAATGTAGGCTACAGCAGAAGACATGTGAGAATATATAGGCCTACTGTCTATGTGATCATATGCAGCACTTATTCAGATTACAAACTTGTTCTGGGAAGGTGAAGGAAACAAAAATGTCCTGCCTTACTGCCACGACGACTCTCTCCACGTCGAGTTCCATTTAACTCCTGAGAGTCAACTTCTTGCTCAAAGCCATGAGCGGCCATGTGGCTGTGATGTTTAGCCTCCTTCTAAGGCTGTTCTGAAGACTTTTTTATTTTATTTTGAGTGTTAACCTGGCTGTCCTCTTTAGCCTTGTCTACAAGGCTTGCAGCCACCAAATGTGCCTTGGTTCAGGCAGGTTCAAAAACCATTTTTCACAGGGCTCTTTGTTGATGTTTTGTTTTTTTAACGTCTGATGCAGAGGATGTTTTTCCACCAGTGGTGTAAAGTACTTAAGTAAAAAATTATATAAAGTACTACTTAAGTCTGTAATTTACTTTACTATTGATATTTTTGACAACTTTTACTTTTACTTCACTGCATTCCTAAAGAAAATATTATACTTTTTACTCCATACATTTTCCCTGAAAACCAAAAGTACTTGTTACATATTGAATGCTTAGCAGGACAGGAAAATTGTTAAATTCAAGCACTTATCAAGAGAGCACGAGGTCATCCCTACTGCCTCTGGTTCTGGCAGACTCACTAAACACAGAACACGAGGTCATCCCTACTGCCTCTGGTTCTGGCAGACTCACTAAACACAGAACACGAGGTCATCCCTACTGCCTCTGGTTCTGGCAGACTCACTAAACACAGAACACGAGGTCATCCCTACTGCCTCTGGTTCTGGCAGACTCACTAAACCAGAGAACACGAGGTCATCCCTACTGCCTCTGGTTGTGGCGGACTCACTAAACACAGAACACGAGGTCATCCCTACTGCCTCTGGTTCTGGCGGACTCACTAAACAGAGAGCACGTGGTCATCCCTACTGCCTCTGGTTCTGGCGGACTCACTAAACACAGAACACGAGGTCATCCCTACTGCCTCTGGTTCTGGCGGACTCACTAAACACAGAACACGAGGTCATCCCTACTGCCTCTGGTTCTGGCAGACTCACTAAACACAGAACACGAGGTCATCCCTACTGCCTCTGGTTCTGGCGGACTCACTAAACACAGAACACGAGGTCATCCCTACTGCCTCTGGTTCTGGCGGACTCACTAAACAGAGAGCACGTGGTCATCCCTACTGCCTCTGGTTCTGGCGGATTCACTAAACACAGAACACGAGGTCATCCCTACTGCCTCTGGTTCTGGCGGACTCACTAAACAGAGAGCACGTGGTCATCCCTACTGCCTCTGGTTGTGGCGGACTCACTAAACCAGAGAACACGAGGTCATCCCTACTGCCTCTGGTTCTGGCGGACTCACTAAACACAGAACACGAGGTCATCCCTACTGCCTCTGGTTCTGGCGGACTCACTAATCCCTACTGCCTCTGGTTCTGGCGGACTCACTAAACAGAGAACACGAGGTCATCCCTACTGCCTCTGGTTCTGGCGGACTCACTAAACAGAGAACACGAGGTCATCCCTACTGCCTCTGGTTCTGGCAGACTCACTAAACACAGAACACGAGGTCATCCCTACTGCCTCTGGTTCTGGCGGACTCACTAAACATAGGCACATGTGTCTGTGCCCATGTTTGTGTTGCTTCACAGTCTCCGCTGTTCCATAAGGTGTATTTTTATCTGTTTTTTAAATCGTATTGTACTGCTTGCATCAGTTACCTGATGTGGAATAGAGCACACAGCTCAGACACCCATGCATACCCCACAAGACATGCCACAAGAGGTCTCTTCACAGTCATGTAGTCCATGTAGTCATGGCTACATGGAACTCTATTCCACAGTACTGTGTTCCTTCCATAGTCTGTTCTGCACTTGGGGACTGTGAAGAGACCTCTTGTGGCATGTCTTGTGGGGTATGCATGGGTGTCTGAGCTGTGTGCCAGTAGTTCAACATGTCAATACCTCTCATAAATACAAGCAGTGATGAAGTCAATCTCTCCTCCACTTTGAGCCAGGAGAGAATGACATGCATATTATTAATATTAGCTCTCTGTGTACATCCAAGGGCCAACCATGCTGCCCTGTTCTGAGCCAATTGCAAACTAGGGTCTGTAGGACCTGCCTTGTTGATAGTGCTGTTAAGAAGGCAGAGGAGAGCTTTATTATGGACAGACTTCTCCCCTTCTTAGCTACTGTTGTATCAACATGTTTTGACCATGACAGTTTACAATCCAGGGTTACTCCAAGCAGTTTAGTCATCTCAACTTGCTCAATTTCCACATTATTTATCACAATATTTAGTTGAGGTTTAGGGTTTAGTGAGTGTTTTGTTCCAAATACAATGCTTTTAGTTTTAGAAATATTTAGGACTGACTAACTTATTCCTTGCCACCCGCTCTGAAACTAACTGCAGCTCTTTGTTGAGTGTTGCAGTCATTTCAGTCACTGTAGTAGCTGACATGTATAGTGTCGAGTCATCCACGTACATAGACATTCTGGCTTTCCTCAAAGCCAGTGGCAATTCATTAGTAAAGATTGGAAAAAGAAATGGGCCTAGACAGCTGTTGGAGTGGACCCCTGGCTAAACGTACATTTTAAAAACAAGAAAATGATTTTTAATGATTTATACTTTTACATTTTCATACTTAAGTATATTTTAGCAATTACATTTACTTTTGATACTTAAGTATATTTAAAACCAAATACTTTTACTCAAGTCGTATTTTACTGGGTGGCTTTCACTTTTACTTAAGTAACTTTCTATTAAGGTGTCTTTACTTTTACTTAAGTAACTTTCTATTAAGGTGTCTTTACTTTTACTCAAGTATTGACAATTGGGTACTTTTTCCACCACTGCATTCCACCCAGTCTTCTGCTAGTTTAATCCCTCCGGTCGTTTCTAGACCCAAGCTCCCTACCTTTTTGCATGTTGTACAGCCCGACTTTGATTTCTGCATGACAAGCCAGAGGTTATACGTTTGCTTGTTCTTGAACTGCAAATTGCACCTGCTCCGAGCACTTCGTTGGTGGATGCACTGCCCCTCTCCTCCCCAGCTCTGACTCGCTAGTAGGCCTACTAGCTAGTGGAGGAGGTGATGCTGAACTGGCGGGATTAGCAGCGCTGCTAGCTGGTAGGCCTACTAGCTAGTGGAGGAGGTGATGCTGAACTGGCGGGATTAGCAGCGCTGCTAGCTGGTAGGCCTACTAGCTATTGGAGGTGGTGATGCTGAACTGGTGGGATTAGCAGCGCTGCTAGCTGGTAGGCCTACTAGCTATTGGAGGTGGTGATGCTGAACTGGCGGGATTAGCAGCGCTGCTAGCTGGTAGGCCTACTAGCTAGTGGAGGAGGTGATGCTGAACTGGCGGGATTAGCAGCGCTGCTAGCTGGTAGGCCTACTAGCTATTGGAGGTGGTGATGCTGAACTGGCGGGATTAGCAGCGCTGCTAGCTGGTAGGCCTACTAGCTATTGGAGGTGGTGATGCTGAACTGACGGGATTAGCAGCGCTGCTAGCTAAGGCATCGCCATCTGGAACAGTTTGCACCTCACTCCTCTCTTCCGCCGCTGACAGTTCTCTGGCTCGTTCTGGGTTCGATTCATCATCTTTCTCTGAATTTTTGGACTTGAAAAATGTCAAACTCGATTGCCTTTTCTCATCACATTTTATTCGTCTTTCCTACGATTCAAATTAAGCATGGAGACGACTAGACTAGGCTACGTGACGTGTTTACGTAGGGACCTTTTCACAAGCTGACCACCACTACCAAGACCTGTGTCAAGATCAGTTACTTACTCCACTGGCCCACCCCATAAACTATACGTACAAATAAGAGAGCAGGTCTGGAATCAGTGTGGCAGGATAGGATGATTACATAGAGGGAACACCGCGCTTTTACATGATGGTCTTTCTGGGGGGTTGGAGAAATAACGAGGCAACTTGATATTACACTGATCACATTTATTAGAACGTCTACAGTGCGAACAGTGAAATAATTAATAAATCATGCAGGCGGCTCAAATTAAGCACTGATATATGGCCAATATACCACGGCTACGGGCTGTTTTTATGCACGATGCAGTCTGTGCTCTGCTAACAGCTTCCTTCTCAAACAATGCATGGTAATACGGTATTGCAGGAAACTGTGATTCTAAAATTTGAAAATGATTCTAAATTCCTGACATTGTTTAAGCTGTGTGTTTATGTGTTTGTGTCCTCAGAGCATTCTTTGGCATACAGTATTGTTGACAGTAATTAACTCGTAAACTAATCTATCATCACTGTGAGACGATGGGAACACAACCATTTGGTGAGTTTTATTTTCTAACCTCTTGGCTCTGCTGTGTCAGCAAGAGAATGATAAATGAGCGGGTTTGGGAACAGTCCCAGACACATACAGGGCTTTCGAAAAGTATTCAGATCCCTGGACTTTTTCCACATTTTGTTACATCACAGCCTTATTCTAAAATTGATTCAATTGTTAGTTTTTTTCTCATCAATTACACACAATACCCCACAATGACAAAGCAAAAAAATAAATGAAATGTTTGCAAATTTATTAAAAAGAAAAAAAAGAAATATAGCATTTACATAAGTATTCATACCCTTTACTCATTAATTTGTTGAAGCACCTTTGGCAGAGATTACAGCCTCAAGTCTTCTTGGGTATGACGTTACAAGCTTGGCAGACCTGTATTTGGGGAGTTTCTCCCATTCTTCTGTGCAGATCCTCTCAAGCTCTGTCAGGTTGGATGGGGAGTGTCGCTGCACAGCTATTTTCAGGTCTCTCCAGAGATGTTCGATCAGGTTCAATTCCAGGCTCTGGCTGGGCCACTCAAGGACATTTAGAGACACCCAAAGTCACGCCTGCGTTGTCTTGGCTGTGTGCTTAGGGTCATTGTCCTGTTGGAAGGTGAACCTTCGCCCCAGTCTGAGGTCCTGAGCGCTCTGGAGCAGGTTTTCATCAAGGGTCTCTCTGTACTTTGCTCCGTTAATCTTTCCCTTGATCCTGACTAGTCTCCCAGTCCCTGCAGCTGAAAAACATCCCCACAGCATGATGCTGCCACCACCATGCTTCACCGTAGGGATGGTGCCAAGTTTCCTCCAGATGTGACGCTTGGCATTCAGGCCAAAGAGTTCAATCTTGGTTTCATCAGACCAGAAAATCTTGTTTCACATGGTCTGAGTCCTTTAGGTGCCTTTTGGCAAACTCCAAGCGGGCTGTCATGTGCCTTTTACTGAGGAGTGGCTTCCGTCTGGCCACTCCACAATAAAGGCCTGATTGGTGGAGTGTTGCAAAGATGGTTGTCCTTCTGGAAGTTTTTCCCATCTCCACAGAGGAACTCTGGAGCTATGTCAGAGTGACCATCGGGTTCTTGGTCACCTCCCTGAGTCTTAGTGGTTCCAAACTTCTTCCATTTAAGAATGATGGAGGCCACTGTGTTCTTCGGGACCTTCAATGCTGCAGAAATGTTTTGGGTGCCTTCCCCAGATCTGTGCCTCGATACAATCCTGTCTCAGAGCTCTACGGACAATTCCTTTGACCTCATGGCTTGGAACCTTATATTGACAGGTTTGTGGCTTTCCAAGTCATGTCCAGTCAATTGAATTTACCACAGGTAGACTCAATTGAAGTTGTAGAAACATCTCAAGGATGATCAACGGAAACAGGATGCACCTGAGCTCGATTTCTAGTCTCATAGCAAAGGGTCTGAATACTCATGTAAATAAGGTATTTCTGTTTTTATTTTTCATACATTTGCTTTTTCATTATGGGGTATTGTGTGTAGATTGATGAGGAAAATGTTTTATTTAATCCATTTTAGAATAACATGCTGACCCCACCGCTCACTTCGCGTGCGCGATTGTTGCAAAATAAATGTACAATAATTGTTATTCAATCATTGCACCCACATTGCTCTCTCACATCAACGAGTGTATGCGTAGCCAGGCACTAAAATATAACTTGTTTCTATTTGTGACACTTGAAGCGCTGCAAGTCCCACCTTTCCCATCTCCTCATTGGTTTTTAGGAGCATATACCCACGTGGGTGATTGGAAGATGAACTGAGATCCACACTCCAGTCCAGTTGGTGGTGGTAATGCACCTTAAAGTTGGTTGCCAACCGCCATATAAAGTCCAAAGAAGGAGAACCCTGAAGGAGGAGAGATTACTAGAAACAAACTCGGTTGACCCTTTTATCTGTGGAATAATTGATGGAGTAGAGGCATTGTGCATTTCAGGTAAAATAACAACCCAATGTTTATATCCCAGGACAAATTAGCTAGCAACAGTAAGCTAGCTAGCTAAATTGCGATAAATGTTTAATGCTTTCGACCTGTTTGTTTTGATATTTCAACCATAAATATTAATTTTCACAAAGTTTCCTGCCTCAGTTTGTATGATGGCAATTTGGATATACTCCAGAATGTCATGAAGAGTGATCAGATGAATTGCAATTAATTTCAAAGTCCCTCTTTGCCATGCAAATGAACTGAATCCCCAAAAAACATTTCCACTGCATTTCAGCCCTGCCACAAAAGGACCAGCTGACATCATGTCAGTGATTCTCTTGTTAACACAGGTGTGAGTGTTGACGAGGACAAGGCTGGAGATCACTCTGTCATGCTGATTGAGTTCGAATAACAGACTGGAAGCTTCAAAAGGAAGGTGGTGCTTGGAATCATTCCCCGTCAACCATGGTTGGAAACACATGCCATCATCATTGCTTTGCACAAAAAGGGCTTCACAGGCAAGGATATTGCTGCCAGTAAGATTGCACCTAAATCAACCATTTATTGGATCATCAAGAACTTCAAGGAGAGCAGTTCAATTGTTGTGAAGAAGGCTTCAGGGCGCCCAAGAAAGTCCAGCAAGCGCCAGGACCGTCTCATAAAGTTGATTCAGCTGCGGGATCGGGGCACCACCAGTACAGAGCTTGCTCAGCAATGGCAGCAGGCAGGTGTGAGTGCATCTGCACGTACAGTGAGGCGAAGACTTTTGGAGGATGGCCTTGTGTCAAGAAGGGCAGCAAAGAAGCCATTTCTCTACAGGAAAAACATCAGGGACAGAATGATATTCTGCAAATGGTACAGGGATTGGACTGCTGAGGACTGGGGTAAAGTCATTTTCTATGATGAATCCCCTTTCCGATTGTTTGGAGCATCCGGAAAAAAACTTGCCCAGAGAAGACAAGGTGAGCGCTACCATCAGTCCTGTGTCATGCCAACAGTAAAGCATCCTGAGACCATTCATGTGTGGGGTTGCTTCTCAGCCAAGGGAGTGGGCTCACTCACAATTTTGCCTAAGAACACAGCCATGAATAAAGAATGGTACCAACACATCCTCCGAGAGCAACTTCTCCCAAACATCCAGGAACAGTTTGGTGACGAACAATGCCTTTTCCAGCATGATGGAGCACCTTGCCATAAGGCAAGTGGCTCGGGGACCAAAACATCAATATTTTGGGTCCATGGCCAGGAAACTCCCCAGACCTTAATCCCAGTGAGAACTTGTTGTCAATCCTCAAGAGAAGGGTGGACAAACAAAGACCCACAAATTCTGACAAACTCCAAGCATTGATTATGCAAGAATGGGCTGCCATCAGTCAGGATGTGCCCCAGAAGTTAATTGACAGCATGCCAGGGTGGATTGCAGAGGTCTTTGAAAAAGAAGGCTCAACACTGCAAATATTGACTCTTTGCATCAACTTCATTTAATTGTCAATAAAAGCCTTTGACACTTATGAAATGCTTGTAATTATACTTCAGAATTCCAAAAATATCTAAAGACACTGAAGAAGCAAACTTTGTGAAAATGTATATTTGTGTCATTCTCAAAACTTTCTCCCACGACTGTACATACTCGTATTCATTCCTTTACTCTTGTGTGTATTAGGTAGTTGTTGTGAAATTGTTAGATTACTTGTTAGATATTACTGCACGGTCGGAACTAGAAGCACAAGCATTTCGCTACACTCGCATTAACATCTGCTAACCATGTGTATGTGACCAATAAAATGTGATTTGATTTGACTGTGTGTGAATGTGTTTGACTGTGTGTGTGTGACTGTGTGTGACTGTGTGCGACTGTGTGACTGCGTGACTGTGTGTGCGTGACTGTGACTGTGTGTGCCTCCAACATCTCTCCTTAATGAGGCCACCACCCCTGCAGCCTCTCTGCTGTGTGAGTTGTTATGAGCATCAGACACACAGGGGAGATCAAAATAAGTTAAGAGAAAACAACAGCAGAAAGCAAATATCAGAGTTAGACAGCAGATATCAGGGTTAGACAGCAAATATCAGGGTTAGACAGCAGATATCAGAGTTAGACAGCAGATATCAGAGTTAGACAGCAGATATCAGGGTTAGACAGCAGATATCAGGGTTAGACAGCAGATATCAGGATTAGACAGCAGATATCAGGATTAGACAGCAGATATCAGGGTTAGACAGCAGATATCCGGGTTAGAGAGCCGATATCAGGGATAGCAGATATCAGGGTCAGACAGCAAATATCAAGAGTAGACAGCGGATATCAGGGTCAGACAGTAGATATCAGGGTCAGACAGTAGATATCAGGGTCAGACAGCAGATATCAGGGTCAGACAGCATATATCAAGGTTAGACAGCAGATATCAGGGTTAGACAGCAGATATCCGGGTCAGACAGCAGATATCAGGGTCAGACAGCTGATATCAGGGTTAAACAGCCGATATCAGAGTTAGACAGCAGATATCAGGGTTAGACAGCCGATATCAGGGTCAGACAGCAGATATCAGGATTAGACAGCCGATATCAGGGTCAGACAGCAGATATCAGGGTTCAACAGCAGATATCAGGGTCAGACAGCAGATATCAGGGTTCAACAGCAGATATCAGGGTCAGACAGCCGATATCAGGGTCAGACAGCAGATATCAGGATTAGACAGCCGATATCAGGGTCAGACGGCCGATATCAGGAATTGACAGCAGATATCAGGATTAGACAGCAGATATCAGGGTCAGACAGCCGATATCAGGGTCAGACAGCAGATATCAGGGTCAGACAGCAGATATCAGGGTCAGACAGCTGCAGCAGTGCTTTGCACTTGGTAATTGTTGTTGTTCCCCACTCCCTCCCTCCTTCCGTAATCAGATCAGGGATTGGATCTGATCTACACACACAAGCTCCCACACACAAACACTCATGAAGGCAAGCACTGTAAGCACTGTAGCGTTCAAGTCCAACACTACAAAGAGATCCCAAAAACTGCACTTACGTAAATCAACAGCTCGGTAGTACATTCTTGCTCCAAATCAAAATCAAAAGAGACGGACGGTTTCTTCATCTACAGTATTGTACTTATCTTTGGCACATCACTCGCTTGCAAGCTCAGAAAAGCACGCGCACCCCAATCTCTGGGTCTCAGACAGTTTGGTACATTTTACTGAACCTTGATTTAACTAGGCAAGTCAGTTATGAACAAATTCTTATTTTATAATGGCGGCCTACCACGGCCAAACAACACTGGGCCAATTGTGCACCTCCCAATGGGACACAACCGATCACAGCCGGTTGTGATACAGCCCAGGATCAAACCAGGGTCTGTAGTGACAACTCTGGCACTGAGATGCAGTGCCTTAGACCACTGTGCCACTCGGGAGCCCAGTTTATTCCCCATCATTTAATTCCCTTAAATCAGATTTCAACAAATCTCAAACAACCTGCAAACGTCAATACACAGGTCCATGAGTCAGGTGTGTAGGGGTGTGTGACTATGTGTGTAATCAGATAGTTCCAAAGCAGGCAGCGCAGGTCTGAATGTTTATGTTTGTTTATGTGCGTTTGCAGTAGAGACCCAAGGTCTGTCTTGGTCTGTGGTCCAGCACAATCTTGGTTATTTAAGCATAGAGCTGAGGATCATGGGTAATGGAACGCTTTAACCTCCAACCACAAGCCTTGGTCCGGTCCCAGCTCTCACTCCTCATTCTGGATATTTTATCTACTTCCCCAGAGTCAGATGGACTCCTTTATCTCTTTCTCCAGAGTCAGATGAACTCCTTTATCTCCTTCCCCAGCGTCAGATGGACTCCTTTATCTCCTTCCCCAGAGTCAGATGAACTCCTTTATCTCTTTCCCCAGAGTCAGATGAACTCCTTTATCTCTTTCCCCAGAGTCAGATGAACTCCTTTATCTCTTTCCCCAGAGTCAGATGGACTCCTTTATCTCTTTCTCCAGAGTCAGATGGACTCCTTTATCTCTTTCCCCAGAGTCAGATGAACTATTTTATCTCCTTCCCCAGAGTCAGATCAACTCCTGTATCTCCTTCCCCAGAGTCAGAAGGACTCCTGTATCTCCTTCCCCAGAGTCAGATGGACTCCTTTATCTCCTTCCCCAGAGTCAGATGAACTCCTTTATCTCTTTCCCAGAGTCATATGGACTCCTCTATCTACTTCCCCAGAGTCAGGTGAACTCCTTTATCTCTTTCCCCAGAGTCATATGGACTCCTCTATCTACTTCCCCAGAGTCAGATGAACTCCTTTATCTTTTTCCCCAGAGTCAGATGAACTCCTTTATCTCTTTCCCCAGAGTCATATGGACTCCTTTATCTACTTCCCCAGAGTCATATGAACTCCTTTATCTCTTTCCCCAGAGTCAGATGACCTCCTTTATCTCTTTCCCCAGAGTCAGATGAACTCCTTTATCTCTTTCCCCAGAGTCAGATGGACTCCTTTATCTCTTTCCCCAGAGTCAGATGAACTCCTTTATCTCTTTCCCCAGAGTCAGATGAACTCCTTTATCTCTTTCCCCAGAGTCAGATGAACTCCTTTATCTCTTTCCCCAGAGTCAGATGAACTCCTTTATCTACTTCCCCAGAGTCAGATGAACTCCTGTATCTCCTTCCCCAGAGTCATATGGACTCCTTTATCTCTTTCCCCAAAGTCAGATGGACTCCTTTATCTCTTTCCCCAGAGTCAGATGAACTCCTGTATCTCCTTCCCCAGAGTCAGATGAACTCCTTTATCTCTTTCCCCAGAGTCATATGGACTCCTTTATCTACTTCCCCAGAGTCAGATGAACTCCTTTATCTCTTTCCCCAGAGTCAGATGAACTCCTGTATCTCCTTCCCCAGAGTCAGATGAACTCCTTTATCTCTTTCCCCAGAGTCATATGGACTCCTTTATCTACTTCCCCAGAGTCAGATGAACTCCTTTATCTACTTCCCCAGAGTCAGATGAACTCCTTTATCTCTTTCCCCAGAGTCATATGGACTCCTTTATCTACTTCCCCAGAGTCAGATGAACTCCTGTATCTCCTTCCCCAGAGTCAGACGAACTCCTGTATCTCCTTCCCCAGAGTCAGACGAACTCCTGTATCTCCTTCCCCAGAGTCAGATGAACTCCTGTATCTCCTTCCCCAGAGTCAGATGAACTCCTTTATCTCCTTCCCCAGAGTCAAATGAACTCGTGGATACCATTTGTATGTATCTGTGTCCAGTATGAAGGAAGTTAGAGGTCGTTTTTATGTTTCGCGAGCCCATGCTAGGTAGTGTTAGTGCAATTGCTGGAAGTCTATGGGTATCTGCTAATATGAACAACACTATACAAAACAATAAAATAGTGTACAATAACATCAATCCATTAGATAAAGACAATGGAACGGGAACAGTACCCAGCTTCACTGAGGAGCAGGGGGGGCTAGCCCAGATAATATGGCAAGCATTGCTAGATCACTTCCTGACTAGAATAAATAACACATAACAGGAAAACTACCGTCCCACATCCAGCACAGGACTGGTGTGTGTGTGTGTGTTTGTGGCGTGTGTGTGTGTCGTTGTGGCGCGTGTGTGTGTGTGTCGTTGTGGCGCGTGTGTGTGTGTGTGTGTCGTTGTGGCGCGTGTGTGTGTGTGTGTGTGGCACGTGTGTGTGTGGCGCGTGTGTGTGCGTGTGTGGTGCGCATGTGTGTGTGTGTGTGGCGCGTGTTTGTGTGTGTGTGGGGCGTGTGTGTGTGTGTGTGTGTGTGTGTGTCTCACTCCCATAATGAGAGAGGGAGAAAGTGTGTGAAGAATGATATCATTGAGTTTTCCCTCTTTCCCTCTGGATTGCACAGTACGCCTCTCGCCCACCTTCTCCCCAACAGAAAGCAGTAGCCAGATACAGCACATACACAATACTGCACTGGGCTCTTTAAAGGTGACGCACCAGACTGCCAGCAGAAGGCTGTGTGACGTCATAAGTTAGGACGCATGACCCTTCTCACCTTCTGTCCTGTTGGAGCTGTCACTGTGTCTCAGTGTTAGTCACTTTCTCACCTCTCCTGTGGTGTGTGTGTGTGTGTGTGTGTGTGTTGTGCGTGTGTGTGTGTGTGTGTGTGTGTCTAGACTCTGCTCTGTCGGCTCCTCTCAATGTGACGATCAGAGAGCTGGAGGCCAACACAGCCATAGTCACATGGGAGATACTGGAGGGAGATCCCGTCATCGGATTCGCCATCACACAACAGGTAGGGGAGTGTATGTGTATATATATAAATGTGTGTGTGTGTGTGTGTGTGTGTGTGTCGGTCTGTGTGTGTGTGCATGTCTGAGTGTGTGTGTGTGTGTGCATGTCTGAGTGTGTGTTTGTGTGTTGGGTTAAGTCAGGGAGTTGGTTAGTTGAACTACAGTTGTGTGATGAGCAACCTTGTCTGAATCTGAGACCCAGCAAACTCTTGTTAGCTCCCAGAGCTAATGCCTAGGCTTTGTCTCAGTGGGCTAGGGCAGTGGGCTTGTATCAGTGGGTCAAGACAGTGGGCTCGGGCAGTGGGCCAAGACAGTGGACCAAGACAGTGGGCCAGGGTGGTGGGCTTTGTCTCAGTGGGTCAAGACAGTGGGCTATGGCAGGTTAGATATCTGATATCTGGTCAGTATTCTTGTGTTACGGCCCTAACCTTAACCCTAAACCCTCCTGTTGTGATTGGTTACAGAAGAAGGATGTGCGTATGCTGCGGTACATCCAGGAAGTGAACACGACCACGCGCTCCTGTGCATTGTGGGACTTGGATGAGGACACAGAGTACATTGTCCATGTCCAGAGCGTCAGCATGGGAGGCAGCAGTCCTCCTAGTGACCCGATCAGCTTCAGAACTCCCAGAGAGTCTGAGAAACGGGCCTCCACAGTACCAGGTAGGTAACACACACAACAGAATTACAAAGTGTTCATTTTTGAATGCGGACAGAAGAATTATAACGTTATACAACACCTCCACAATGAAATCCAATGTTATACAACACCTCCACAATGAATTATAGTGTTATACAACATCTCCACAATGAATTATAATGTTATACAACACCTCCACAATGAATTATAGTGTTATACAACACCTCCACAATGAATTATAGTGTTATACAACACCTCCACAATGAATTATAGTGTTATACAACATCTCCACAATGAATTCTAGTGTTATACAACACCTCCACAATGATTTATAGTGTTATACAACACCTCCACAATGAATTATAGTGTTATACAACACCTCCACAATGAATTATAATGTTATACAACATCTCCACAATGAATTATAATGTTATACAACACCTCCACAATGAATTATAGGGTTATACAACACATCCACAATGAATTATAGTGTTATACAACATCTCCACAATGAATTATAGTGTTATACAACACCTCCACAATGAATTATAGGGTTATACAACACATCCACAATGAATTATAATGTTATACAACACATCCACAATGAATTCTAGTGTTATACAACATCTCCACAATGAATTCTAATGTTATACAACACCTCCACAATGAATTATAGGGTTATACAACACATCCACAATGAATTCTAATGTTATACAACACATCCACAATGAATTCTAGTGTTATACAACACATCCACAATGAATTCTAATGTTATACAACATCTCCACAATGAATTCTAATGTTATACAACACCTCCACAATGAATTATAGTGTTATACAACACCTCCACAATGAATTATAATGTTATACAACATCTCCACAATGAATTATAATGTTATACAACACCTCCACAATGAATTCTAATGTTATACAACACCTCCACAATGAATTATAGGGTTATACAACACATCCACAATGAATTATAATGTTATACAACACATCCACAATGAATTCTAGTGTTATACAACACCTCCACAATGAATTCTAGTGTTATACAACATCTCCACAATGAATTCTAATGTTATACAACACCTCCACAATGAATTATAGGGTTATACAACACATCCACAATGAATTCTAATGTTATACAACACATCCACAATGAATTCTAGTGTTATACAACACATCCACAATGAATTATAATGTTATACAACATCTCCACAATGAATTCTAATGTTATACAACACATCCACAATGAATTCTAGTGTTATACAACACATCCACAATGAATTCTAATGTTATACAACACATCCACAATGAATTCTAATGTTATACAACACCTCCACAATGAATTATAGTGTTATACAACATCTCCACAATGAATTCCAATGTTATACAACACCTCCACAATGAATTCTAGTGTTATACAACACCCCCACAATGAATTATAGTGTTATACAACACATCCACAATGAATTCTAGTGTTATACAACATCTCCAAAAATAATTCCAATGTTATACAACATCTCCAAATTTCCCGTAACGATTCCTGGCTATTCTACCATTTTGATACATAGCAGCAACGCCTGGCTGTCTTTGTCATGTAATAGCAACTGGTAACACTTCCAGTTTAACCATCTCCTCTCTCAGTGACCCAGATACACACAGAGAAGAGCTTCACACAGGGAGAGGAATATATAATTACATCACACAACAGATAAACAGATGACACAGGAGATGTTGGGAAAACATTAGAAATTACCGGTGCCAAGGTAATATTTAGATACGGTTAAGGTAACGTTAAGGTTT
>CM059799.1:6760461-6775461 GCA_030435695.1 Brachymystax lenok tsinlingensis
GTTATATATGACCACCAGTACAACACAACACAGCCCTGTTACCATCTGTTATATATGACCACCAGTACAACACAGCCCTGTTACCATCTGTTAAATATCACCACCAGTACAACACAGCCCTGTTACCATCTGTTATATATGACCACCAGTACAACACAGCCCTGTTACCATCTGTTATATATCACCACCAGTACAACACAGCCCTGTTACCATCTGTTATATATGACCACCAGTACAACACAGCCCTGTTACCATCTGTTAAATATCACCACCAGTACAACACAGCCCTGTTACCATCTGTTATATATGACCACCAGTACAACACAGCCCTGTTACCATCTGTTATATATCACCACCAGTACAACACAGCCCTGTTACCATCTGTTATATATGACCACTAGTACAACACAGCCCTGTTACCATCTGTTATATATGACCACCAGTACAACACAGCCCTGATACCATCTGTTATATATCACCACCAGTACAACACAGCCCTGTTACCATCTGTTATATAGGACCACCAGTACAACACAGCCCTGTTACCATCTGTTATATAGGACCACCAGTACAACACAGCCCTGTTACCATCTGTTAAATATCACCACCAGTACAACACAGCCCTGTTACCATCTGTTATATATGACCACCAGTACAACACAGCCCTGCTACCATCTGTTATATATGACCACCAGTACAACACAGCCCTGTTACCATCTGTTATATATCCCCACCAGTACAACACAGCCCTGTTACCATCTGTTATATATGACCACCAGTACAACACAGCCCTGTTACCATCTGTTATATATCACCACCAGTACAACACAGCCCTGTTACCAGCTGTTATATATGACCACCAGTACAACACAGCCCTGTTACCATCTGTTATATATGACCACCAGTACAACACAGTCCTGATACCATCTGTTATATATCACCACCAGTACAACACAGCCCTGTTACCAGCTGTTATATATGACCACCAGTACAACACAGCCCTGTTACCATCTGTTATATATGACCACCAGTACAACACAGCCCTGTTACCATCTGTTATATATGACCACCAGTACAACACAGCCCTGATACCATCTGTTATATATCACCACCAGTACAACACAGCCCTGTTACCATCTGTTATATATGACCACCAGTACAACACAGCCCTGTAACCATCTGTTATATATGACCACCAGTACAACACAGCCCTGTTACCATCTGTTATATATCACCACCAGTACAACACAGCCCTGTTACCATCTGTTATATATGACCACCAGTACAACACAGCCCTGTTACCATCTGTTATATATCACCACCAGTACAACACAGCCCTGTTACCATCTGTTATATATGACCACCAGTACAACACAGCCCTGTTACCATCTGTTATATATGACCACCAGTACAACACAGCCCTGTTACCATCTGTTATATATGACCACCAGTACAACACAGCCCTGTTACCATCTGTTATATATCACCACCAGTACAACACAGCCCTGTAACCATCTGTTATATATCACCACCAGTACAACACAGCCCTGTTACCATCTGTTATATATCACCACCAGTACAACACAGCCCTGTTACCATCTGTTATATATCACCACCAGTACAACACAGCCCTGTTACCATCTGTTATATATGACCACCAGTACAACACAGCCCTGTTACCATCTGTTATATATCACCACCAGTACAACACAGCCCTGTTACCATCTGTTATATATGACCACCAGTACAACACAGCCCTGTTACCATCTGTTATATATGACCACCAGTACAACGCAGCCCTGTTACCATCTGTTATATATCACCACCAGTACACCACGGCCCTGTTACCATCTGTTATATATGACCACCAGTACAACACAGCCCTGTTACCATCTGTTATATAGGACCACCAGTACAACACAGCCCTGTTACCATCTGTTATATATGACCACCAGTACAACACAGCCCTGTTACCATCTGTTATATATGACCACCAGTACAACACAACACAGCCCTGTTACCATCTGTTATATATGACCACCAGTACAACACAGCCCTGTTACCATCTGTTATATATCACCACCAGTACAACACAGCCCTGTTACCATCTGTTATATAGGACCACCAGTACAACACAGCCCTGTTACCATCTGTTAAATATCACCACCAGTACAACACAGCCCTGTTACCATCTGTTATATAGGACCACCAGTACAACACAGCCCTGTTACCATCTGTTATATATGACCACCAGTACAACACAGCCCTGTTACCATCTGTTATATATGACCACCAGTACAACACAGCCCTGTTACCATCTGTTATATAGGACCACCAGTACAACACAGCCCTGTTACCATCTGTTATATATGACCACCAGTACAACACAGCCCTGTTACCATCTGTTATATAGGACCACCAGTACAACACAGCCCTGTTACCATCTGTTAAATATCACCACCAGTACAACACAGCCCTGTTACCATCTGTTATATAGGACCACCAGTACAACACAGCCCTGTTACCATCTGTTATATATGACCACCAGTACAACACAGCCCTGTTACCATCTGTTATATATGACCACCAGTACAACACAGCCCTGTTACCATCTGTTATATAGGACCACCAGTACAACACAGCCCTGTTACCATCTGTTATATATGACCACCAGTACAACACAGCCCTGTTACCATCTGTTATATAGGACCACCAGTACAACACAGCCCTGTTACCATCTGTTAAATATCACCACCAGTACAACACAGCCCTGTTACCATCTGTTATATAGGACCACCAGTACAACACAGCCCTGTTACCATCTGTTATATATGACCACCAGTACAACACAGCCCTGTTACCATCTGTTATATATGACCACCAGTACAACACAGCCCTGTTACCATCTGTTATATAGGACCACCAGTACAACACAGCCCTGTTACCATCTGTTATATATGACCACCAGTACAACACAACACAGCCCTGTTACCATCTGTTATATATCACCACCAGTACAACACAGCCCTGTTACCATCTGTTATATAGGACCACCAGTACAACACAGCCCTGTTACCATCTGTTATATATGACCACCAGTACAACACAGCCCTGTTACCATCTGTTATATAGGACCACCAGTACAACACAGCCCTGTTACCATCTGTTATATATGACCACCAGTACAACACAGCCCTGTTACCATCTGTTATATATGACCACCAGTACAACACAGCCCTGTTACCATCTGTTATGAATCACCACCAGTACAACACAGCCCTGTTACCATCTGTTATATATGACCACCAGTACAACACAGCCCTGTTACCATCTGTTATATATGACCACCAGTACAACACAGCCCTGTTACCATCTGTTATATATCACCACCAGTACAACACAGCCCTGTTACCATCTGTTATATATGACCACCAGTACAACACAGCCCTGTTACCATCTGTTATATATCACCACTAGTTTAATACTAGTCACTTCTGTGTCTCTTTGTACCTCAAGTACTCTGCAGAGTAGACTATCTCTCTCTCTCTCTCTCTCTCTCTCTCTCTCTCTCTCTCTCTCTCTCTCTCTCTCTCTCTCTCTCTCTCTCTCTCTCTCTCTCTCTCTCTCTCTCTCTCTATCAATCAAATGTATTCATAAAACCCTTCTTACATCAGCTGATTTCATAGAGTGCTGTACAGAAACCCGGCCTAAAACCCCAAACAGCAAGCAATGCAGGTATAAAAGCATGGTGGCTAGGAAAAACTCCCTAGAAAGACCAGAACCTAGGAAGAAACCTAGAGAGGAACCAGGCTGTGAGGGGTGGCCAGTCCTCTTCTGGCTGTGCCTGGTGCAGAATATAACAGAACAAGGACAAGATTTTAAAATGTTCATAAAACAGTCAGAACAGTTGAAACTGGAGAAGCAGCATTGCCAGGTGGACTCGGGACATCAAGGAGTCATCAGGCCAGGTAGTCCTAATGCTCAGGTCCTCTGAGAGAGAGAAAAAAAGAAAGAGAGAGAGAGATAATTAGAGAGAGCATACTTAAATTCACACAGGACAACGGATAAGAGAGGAGAAATACTCCAGATATAACAGATGGACCCTAGCCCCTCGACACATAAACTACTGTAGCATAAATACTGGGGGCTGAGACAGGAGGGGTCAGGAGACACTGTGGCTCCGTCCGACGATACCCCCTGACAGGGCCAAACAGGCAGGATATAACCCCACCCACTCTGCCGAAGCACAGCCCCCACACACTTGAGGGATATCTTCAACCACCAACTTACCATCCTGAGACAAGGCCGAGTATAGCCCACAAAATCTCCGCCATTGCACAACCCAGGGGGGGGGACCCAGACAGGAAGATCACGTCAGTGACTCAACCCACTCAAGCGACCCAGGGATGGCATGGAAGGGCACCAGTAAGCCAGTGACTCAGCCCCTGTAATAGGGTTAGAGGCAGAGAATCCCAGTGGAGGGGAACCGGCCAGGCAGAGACACCAAGGGTACAAGACAGCCCTCTATAAGAGAAAGCCCTGCCTCCAGCTGTTTGCTTAGAAATTCTAGGGACAGTAAGGAGGCCTGTGTCTTGTGACCGCAGCGTACGTGTAGGTATGTACGGCAGGACCAAATCGGAAAGATAGATAGGAGCAAGCCCATGTAATGCTTTGTAGGTTAGCAGTAAAACCTTGAAATCAGCCCTTGCCTTAACAGGAAGCCAGTGTAGAGAGGCTAGCACTGGAGTAATGAGATCAAATTTTATTGGTTCTAGTCAAGATTCTAGCAGCCGTGTTTAGCACTAACTGAAGTTTATTTCGTGCTTTATCCGGGTAGCCGGAAAGTAAAGCACTGCAGTAGTCTAACCTAGAAGTGACAAAAGCATGGATTAACTTTTCTGCATCATTTTTGGACAGAAAATGTTACGTAAATGGAAAAAAGCTGTCCTTGAAACAGTCTTGATATGTTCATCAAAAGAGAGATCAGGGTCCAGAGTAACGCCAAGGTCCTTCACAGTTTTATTTGAGACGACTGTACAACCATCAAGATTAATTGTCAGATTCAACAGAAGATCTCTTTGTTTCTTGGGACCTAGAACAAGCATCTCTGTTTTGTCAGAGTTTAAAAGTAGAACATTTTCCGTCATCTACTTATGTCTGAAACACAGGCTCCCAGGGAGGGCAATTTTGGGGCTTCACCATCGAAATGTACAGCTGTGTGTTATCCGCATAGCAGTGAAAGTTAACATTATGTTTCCGAATGACATCACCAAGTGGTAAAATGTATAGTGAAAACAATAGTGGTCCCAAAACAGAGCCTTGAGGAACACCGAAGTTTACAGTTGATTTGTCAGAGGACAATCCATCCACAGAGACAAACTGATATCTTTCCGACAGATAAGATCTAAACCAGGCCAGAACTTGTCCGTGTAGACCAATTTGGGTTTCCAATCTCTCCAAAAGAATGTGGTGATCAATGGTATCAAAAGTAGCACTAAGGTCTAGGAGCACAAGGACAGTTGCAGAGCCTCGGTCTGACGCCATTAAAAGGTAATTTACCACCTTCACAAGTGCAGTCTCAGTGTTGTGATGGGGTCTAAAACCAGACTGAAGCATTTCGTATACATTGTTTGTCTACAGGAAGGCAGTGAGTTGCTGCGCAACAGCTTTTTCAAATAATTTTGAGAGAAATGGAAGATTTGATATAGGCCGATAGTTTTTTATATTTTCTGGGTCAAGGTTTGGCTTTTTCAAGAGAGGCTTTATTACTGCCACTTTTAGTGAGTTTGGTACACATCCGGTGGATAGAGAGCTGTTTATTATGTTCAACATAGGAGGGCCAAGCACAGGAAGCAGCTCTTTCAGTAGTTTAGTTGGAATAGGGTCCAGTATGCAGCTTGAAGGTTTAGAGGCCATGATTATTTTCATCAATGTGTCAAGAATGAATTTATCACTGCTAAAGTGAAAGCCATCATCTCTTGGGGAATGCTGCTTTTTAGTTAACTTTGCGACAGTATCAAAAATAAATGTTGGATTGCTCTTATTTTCCTCAATTAACTTGGAAAAATAGGATGATCGAGCAGCAGTGAGGCTCTTCGATACTGCACGGCACGGATCTTTCCAAGCTAGTCAGAAGACTTCCAGTTTGGTGTAGCGCCATTTCCTTTACAATTTTCTGGAAGCTTGCTTCAGAGCTCGGGTAATTTCTGTATACCAGGGAGCTAGTTTTTTTATGGCAAAGGGGTGCGACTACATCTAGGGTATTGCGCAAGGTTACATTGAGTTCCTCAGTTAGGTGTTTAACTGATTTTTGTACTCTAACGTCCTTGGGTAGGTGGAGGGATTCTGGAAGGGCATCTAGGAATCTTTGGGTTGTCCGAGAATTTATAGCACGACTTTTGATGTTCCATCTCTATCTCTCTCATATATCTCTCACATCTCTCTCATATCTCTCTAACATCTCTCTCACATCTCTTTCACATCTCTCTCAGCTCATGCTGTAGTCAGCGTCAGCGGTCTTTGTGTCTGTCTGGGTATTCAGTCAGTCTGCTGTCTGAAGTCCAACTACATCTAAGGGTTCTAAATACCAGGTTCTTGATGGGCTCTCACCCTTTGAAGGGTACTTAACTCCAGGCCTCTCAGGAGGCTCTGACAGAGGAGAGGCTGCTTTTGACTGACAAGACTGACAACTCTCCCTCAGTAGTCATGGCTCAGGGGTTTTCTACTAGACCCTTCCCCTTTGGTGTTTGCAGATCTGGATATAATTCATCAATATGGTCATGGTAAGAGCAGAGGGATTTCCGTTTGTAACCAAGCCCCCTCTCTCTCTCTCTCTCTCTCTCTTTTTTTTTTTCTCTCCTCAGAGGTATCATCACAGCCTCATCCTTACGACAGGTTAATTAGAGGCCAGGCCAGGACATGGCTGTGGGGAAACAGAGTAGGAGTCTTCAGGGGGCTGCTGGGGGTTTGAGGATGACTCACAGCTCTTCCTAAAAAACTGTTTGATTTGACCTGGTGGCTGGGACTACAACATCTCATTTTCAAAATGTGTGGATGTAGTTCTGATAGAGGTGATGATAGATGTGTGTGTGTGTCTACCTACCTGTGTGTGTGTTTGTGTGTGTCTACCTACCTACCTGTGTGTGTGTCTACCTACCTACCTGTGTGTTTGAGGGTGTGTGTGTGTGTGTGTGTGTGTGTGTGTGTGTGTGTGTGTGTGTGTGTGTGTGTGTGTGTGTGTGTGTGTGTGTGTGTGTGTGTCTGTGTCTACCTACCTGTGTGTCTACCTACCTACCTGTGTGTGTGTGTGTGTCTACCTACCTTTGTGTGTGTCTACCTACCTACCTGTGTGTGTGTCTACCTACCTGTGTGTGTGTCTACCTACCTACCTACGTGTGTGTGTGTGTGTGTGTGTGTGTGTGTGTGTGTGTGTGTGTGTGTGTGTGTGTGTGTGTGTGTGTGTGTGTGTGTGTGTGTGTGTGTGTGTGTGTGTGTGTGTGTGTGTGTGTGTGTGTGTGTGTGTGTGTGTGTGTGTGTGTGTGTGTGTCTGAGGTACCTACAGTATAACAGTGTTTCCTCTCTCCAGACGAGGTGAACAGGGTGGAGATGGAACAGGCAGTTCAGTTCAGAGTTGGAGAGCTCATCATCATCGTAGTGGTTCTCGTCATGTGGGCAGGTAACTCAACCGCAACACAACCACAACACAACCATAACACAACCACAATCTGATCACATATAATCCATCAATATGGATGTACTTTGGTGCGAAAAGTGCAAATCAATCCCAGAACAACAGCAAAGGACCTTGTGAAGATGCTGGAGGAAACGGGTACAAAAGTATCTATATCCACAGTAAAACGAGTCCTATATCGACATAACCTGAAAGGCCGCTCAGCAAGGAAGAATCTACTACTCCAAAACCGCCATAAACGGTTTGCAACTGCACATGGGGACAAAGATCATACTTTTTGGAGAAATGTCCTCTGGTCTGATGAAACAAAAATAGAACTGCTTGGCCATAATGACCATCGTTATGTTTGGAGGAAAAAGGGGGAGGCTTGCAAGCTGAAGAACACCATCCCAACCGTGAAGCACGGGGGTGGCAGAATCATGTTGTGGGGGTGCTTTGCTGCAGGAGGGACTGGTGCACTTCACATCATAAATGGCATCATGAGGAATGGAACATTATGTGGATATATTGAAGCAACATCTCAAGACATCAGTCAGGAAGTTAAAGCTTGGTCGCAAATGGGTCTTCCAAATGGACATTGACCCCAAGCGTACTTCCAAAGTTGTGGCAAAATGGCTTAAGGACAACAAAGTCAAGGTATTGGAGTGGCCATCACAAAGCCCTGACCTCAATCCTATAGAAAATTTGTGGGTAGAACTGAAAAAGCGTGTGCGAGCAAGGAGGCTTACAAACCTGACTCAGTTACACCAGCTCTGTCAGGAGGAATGGGCCAAAATTCACCCAACTTATTGTGGGAAGCTTGTGGAAGGCTATCGTGAAACGTTTGACTCAAGTTAAACAATTTAAAGGCAATGCTACCAAATACAAATTGAGTGTATGTAAACTTCTGACCCACTGGGAATGTGATGAAAGAAATAAAAGCTTAAATAAATAATTCTCTCTACTATTATTCTAACATTTCACATTCTTAAAATAGTGGTGATCCTAACTTACCTAAGACAGGGAATTTTTTTACTAGGATTAAATGTCAGGAATTGTGAAAAACTGAGTTTAAATGTATTTGGCTAAGGTGTATGTAAGCTTCTGACTTCAACTGTATGTTTACATTGCCAAGGCAAGTGAAAAAGAACAAACATAAGTGAAGTAAACAAAAGAAAATTAACAGTAGACATTTTAAAAGGAATAGAGACCTTTAAATTGTCATATTATGTCTATATACAGTGTTATAACGATGTACCAACAGTTAAAGTACAAAAGGTAAAAAGAAATAAACATAAATATGGGTTGTATTTACATTGGTGTTTGTTCTTCACTGGTTGCCCCTTTCTTGTGGCAACAGGTCACAAATATTGCTGCTGTGATTATACACTGGGGGTATTTCACCCAATAGATATGGGAGTTGATCAAAATTTTATTTGTTTTTGAATTTTTGTGGGTCTGTGTAATCTGAAGGAAATATGTGTCTCTAATATGGTCATACATTTGGCAAGAGGTTAGGAAGTGCAGCTCAGTTTCCACCTCATTTTGTGTTCAGTGCGCACATAGCCTGTCTTCTCTTGAGAGCCAAGTCTGCCTTCGGCAGCCTCTCTCAATAGCAAGGCTATGCTCACTTAGTCTGTACATAGTCAAAGCTTTCCTTAATTTTGGGTCAGTCACATTAGTCAGGTATTCTGCCACTGTGTACTCTCTGTTTAGGGCCAAATAGCATTCCAGTTTGTTCTGATTTTTGGTAAATTCTTTTCAGTGTGTCAAGTAATTATCTTTTTGTTTTCTCATGATTTGGTTGGGTCTAATTGTGTCACTGTCCTGGGGCCCTGTGTGGTCTGTTTGTGTTTGTGAAAAGAGCCCCAGGACCAGCTTGCTTAGGGGACTCTTCTCCAGGTTAATATCTCTGTAGGTGATGGCTTTGTTATGGAAGGTTTGGGAATTACTTGATTTTAGGTGGTTGTAGAATGTAACGTCTCTTTTCTGCTCTGCATGCATTATTTGGTGTTCTACGTTGTACACAGAGGATTATTTTCAGAATTCTGCATGCAAAATCTCAATTTGGTGTTTGTCCCATTTTGTGAATTCTTGGTTGGTGAGCGGAACCCAGACCTCACAACCATAAAGGGCAATGGGTTCTAGAACTGATTTGTATACGTTGTCCTGGTAACTGGACTTTTGTAGAACACCATTATTTTTGTCCTACTGAGATTTACTGTCAGGGCCCAGGTCTGTATCTTACAGTCAGGGCCCAGGTCTGTATCTTACTGTCAGGGCCCAGGTCTGTATCTTACTGTCAGGGCCCAGGTCTGTATCTTACTGTCAGGGCCCAGGTCTGTATCTTACTGTCAGGGCCCACGTCTGTATCTTACTGTCAGGGCCCAGGTCTGGCAGAATCTGTGCAGAAGATCTAGGTGCTGCTGTAGGCCCTCCTTGGTTGGGGACAGAAGCACCAGATCATCAGCGAACAGTAGACATTTTACTTCAGATTCTAGTAGGGTGAGGCCAGGTGCTGCAGACTGTTCTAGTGCCCTCGCCAATTTGTTGATATATATGTTGAAGAGGGTGGGGCTCAAGCTGCATCCTGTGTGTAGCTGGTGTAGCGGAGTCAGGCGCAGGACAGCAGATATGAGTAATCAACGTATTTACTCAACAAAAAAAAAGTACAACTCAATAATTCCGAGCCCAACAATAACGGACCGTTTTACCAAACAAACATGGGGGAACAGAGGGTTAAATAATGAACAAGTAATTGTGGGATTGAAACCAGGTGTGTAAAACAAGACAAAAACAATGGAAAAATGAAAAGTGGATTGGTGATGGCTAGAAAACCGGTGACGTCGACCGCCGAACGCCGCCCGAGCAAGGAGAGGGACCGACTTCGGTGGAAGTCGTGACAGTATCCCTGTCTCACCCCACGGCCCTGTGGGAAGAAATGTGTGTTGTTGTTTGTGCACATGGATTTCGTGTCGTATGTTGTCCCCCCCATCACCACTTTCCATCCATTTGTGCAGGGTGAATACGTGGTCTGTCGTACAGTAATTTGGTAAAAAGCTAATTTGACATTCGCTCAGTACATTGTTTTCACTGAGTCTGCTGTTAATGATAATGCAGAGGACTTTCCCAAGGTTGCTGTTGACGCATATCCCATGGTAGTTATTGGGGTCAAATTTCTCTCCACTTTTGTGGATTGGGATGATCTGTCCTTAGTTCCAAATATTGGGGGTGGATGATGTTAAAGAGTATAGCCAATTTGAGGTCTCTCTCTCTCCCTCTATCCCTCCCTCCATCCCCTCCTCTCTCACTCTCTCTCTCTTTCTCTCCCTCTCAGGTGTGATCCTCCTGTTCTGTCGTCAGTATGACATCATCAAAGACAACGAACCCAACAACAACAAGGACAAAGCCAAGACCTCGTCTGAATGCAGTACACCCGAACACCCACAGGGAGGCCTACTGCGTAGCAACCTTTGAAACCAGCCCCCACAGTCTACTCACCTATATGGCTATAACATCTAATCCTATTCCTTAGGACAGGTGAGACTACACAGCCAACCAGAACCCTCACACCTAGGGCTCGATCCTGATTCTTCATACTTCTTCATACTGAAGTGTTTACTTGCACACGCCCTGCCATGAATTTAACAAATGATAGAGACTCCCTCCAGCTAATGCTTACACAAATCCATGACGGGCAGTATGCAAGTGCACACTTTGAGAAAAGTGTGGAGAATCGGGACACAGCCCTGGTATCCTCAAAACCTTCACCTGCACCACCAAATAGTGGAGTCTGAATGTTTTCATAACAACTGACCTGTCTATTTCTAACTGTTCCTCACACACAGATACTGAGACCAACAGAAGCCATTCTCAGACTCCCCTGAAACCATTCAAAACCCTCCTTACAACAACACAAACAGAATAGGACTAATACGAAGACCAGAATGTAACCCAGGACTCATTAAAAGCCATGACCACAGTCAGACGAAAACCAGTTGTCTTTGAAGCAAACAGAACTTGTTCATTGCCACACTAATAAGGGGGAACTCTTTTGAATTCGGGGAGCCCCTGGATCCTGGAAACTGTGTGGCCAATTGATTTAAAATGGCTGACAATGGATCCAAAATGGCCACCGGTCAACATCTTGAACCTGGATCACCAATTGTCTGAATGACAGTATGTACCATTTGGAAACGTTGGCACATATTGAACATGGCCCCTGGGTTCAGAGTGGCCTGACTGACATCCCTGAAGCTGGGAAGTGTTTGTTTGGTTCCAAGCATGTCGTCCGAAACATAACGATCACCACTACGATGATGATGAGCTCTCCAGCTCCGAGCTAAGACTCCTGACACCATCACCTCCACCAATCAGCACCTCAGAGACTACAGCACCCCGGCCAGGAACCCAGCCCAGCCAATCATAACAGCCCAGCAGCACAGCCCACAGTGGACCGCAATCACCCACCATCCAGAGTGGGGAACCTGAAGAGGTAAAGTTATCCCTAGTAGGTTGGACACATGACATTTTTTACCACGCTTCTTCTACTTTCTGATATAAAGTAGTTCATTGCATCCGCCGTGGAGCCAAGTTTCGTAATATTACCATATGTCCCAGCTGCTTGCCGTAGTTTTGAAGTAATCACGAAAAAAACAGGCCTTATTTTAGGGAATTCTTTACCCTGCCAGCTCCTATTAGTTCTATTCAGCACCGTGGCACCAACTCGTCTTCCCGAACGTTCAATTCCCAGCTTATTGTTCTATGTCACAATGCCTGCTTCGCTATTGTTGGCAATGAGACCTGCCCACGTTCCTGCTAGTTCAAATGTAAACAACAACAACAAAAATGACTCATGTTACTCTGAGGTCGTCCCATTGTTTACTATAGGGATATATAGGTATGTCTGTCTATTTTGCCAAATATCTCGCAATGTGTATATTTCGATTTTTTTCAAATAGGACACAATTTTAAACATGAGAATCTCTTTCTAATTATGTAAGGCTGGGTAGTGTACTCCGTAGTCATCAAACGCTATCCACGACAATACCTTTTGCCCTTGGAACGCTGAGCTCCCCCCCATTGTTTTCCTGTGGAGAGACATGCTGGTATATTTCGCCAAATATATCTTAGATTTTTTCAAGTCGGACACCATTTTAATCAGGATAATCTCCTCTTTCTAATTCCACAAGGTTGGGCAGCGCACTCTACTGTCATCGATCGCTAGATCATAAATAGCCAAAACTTGCAATTTACCCCCTACTTCCTCGTTATGCAGACATAAGCACACTTGGCACCATCGAGGTGCGGATGTTTACTTTCTACACAAGTTGTTTTTCAGTTTCGTCCTAAGAACAGATTGTAGTGGTAAAATAAAAATATTTTTTGGTGCCATTTAGGCGAAATGGCATTCTAAGAGTCACTCCAGTCAAAACAGCCTCTGTGAACGTTCCATTCCATTCATTTGCTATGGGCTCCCGCTAGTGTTCCAGCTCAGCCAACGTTCTTTTCCCATTTTTTCACCCTTAGGTGAATTCTGACTCGTTCTATTGTCCAGCCTACCCCTAGACGTTGATCTTGGGTCACATTAGGAATTCCCTCACTAGTGTTAAGGGTTAGGATCGGGGGAAAGGGGAAGGAAGCTGATCCTAGATCTGTAGTTAGTTGAAATGTACACCTCAACACTAAGGCCCTGTCCAGAAACAACCCCCCAGCTTCTACCATCTACCCCCTGGACACTTGGAGATCTGGGCCTGTATTCAGAAAGCGTCTCAGAATGGGAGTGCTGAACGGAGATCAGTTGTACCTTTCAGATCATAATATAAAAGGATACATGGGACACGGGGGAACTGATCCTAGATCAGCACTCCTACTCTGAGACTCTATATGAATAGAGAGGATTGGACAGTTGTGAAGCAATATGAAAAGTTCCACCTACCCTGTCAGAGGGCAAGGTGAAGTTATTATCATATTGCTTAAACCTATCAATCACATCTTGCTGCTGTGATGGCACCATGTGGTATTTCACCCAGTAGATATGGGAGTTTATCAATATTGGGCTTGTTTTCTAATTCTTTGTGGATCTGTGTAATCTGAGGGAAATATGTGTCTCTAATATGGTCATACATTTGGCAGGAGGCTAGGAAGTGCAGCTCAGTTTCCACCTCATTTTCTGGGCAGTGTGCACATGGCCTGTCTTCTCTTGAGAGTCAGGTCTGCTTACGGCGGCCTTTCTCAATAGCAAGGCTATGCTCACTGTGTCTGTACATAGTCAAAGCTTTCCTTAAGTTTGGGTCAGTCATTGTGGTCAGGTATTCTACCACTGTGAACTCTCTGTTTAGGGACAAAAGCATTATAGTTTGCTTAGTTTTTTTGTTAATTCTTTTCAATGTGTCAAGTAATTATCTTTTTGTTTTCTCATGATTTGGTTGGTTCTAATTGTGTTGCTGTCCTGGGGCTCTGTGGGGTCTGTTTGTGTTTGTGAACAGAGCTCTAGGACCAGCTTGCTTAAGGGACTCTTCTCCAGGTCCATCTCTCTGTAGGGGATGGCTTTGTTATGGAAGGTTTGGGAATCACTTCCTTTTAAGTGTTTGTAGAATTTAACGACTCTTTTCTGAATTTTGATAATTTGCGGGTATCGGCCTAATTTTGTTCTGCATGCATTATTTGGTGTTTTAAGTTGTACACGGAGGATATTTTTGCAGAATTCTGCATGCATTGTCTCAATTTGCTGTTTGTCAGATTTTGTGAATTCTTGGTTGGTGAGTGGACCTCAGACCTCACAACCATAAAGGGCAATAGATTCTATAACTGATTCAAGTATTTTTAGCCAGATCCTAATTGCTATGTAAAATGTTATGTTCCTTTTGATGGCATAGAAGCCCCTTCTTGCCTTGTCTCTCAGCTCGTTCACGGCTTTGTGGAAGTTACATGTGGCGCGATATGTATAGTTTTTTGTGTGCTCTAGGGCAACTGGTGTCTAGATGGAATTTGTATTTGTGGTCCTGGCAACTGGACCTTTTTTGGAACGCCATTATTTTACTGTCAGGGCCCCAGTCGGACAGAATCTGTGCAGAAGATCCAGGTACTGCTGTAGGCCCTCCTTGTTTGGGGACAGAAGCACCAGATTATCATCAAACAGTAGACATTTAACTTCAGATTCTAGTAGCATGCTCTCTCTCTCTCTCTCTCTCTCTCTCTCTCTCTCTCTCTCTCTCTCTCTCTCTCTCTCTCTCTCTCTCTCTCTCTCTCTCTCTCTCTCTCTCTCTCTCTCTCTCTCTCTCTCTCACTCCCTCTCCCCCTCTCTCTCTCTCTCTCTCCCACACTGTCTC